>WNWU01000016.1:37054241-37091719 GCA_012654045.1 Ptyas mucosa | reverse complement strand
GAAGGAAGGAAGGAAGGAAGGAAGGAAGGAAGGAAGGAAGGAAGGAAAAGTTTTAATGCTCTCTGTCAGCTTCCCGGAAGCAAAGTCAATGAGAAAGCCTGCAGAAAGTTAAAAGTCACTCCTACTCCCAATGCTTTTTTGCCCAATAAGATCATTCTCTTTCTCTGGTCAGAGAAGGAAAACCTCTAAAACAATGTTCCAATGGCTCAGCTTGGCTGTCTCAGGAATTCTGGGAGTTGAAGTCCATAGGTTGTAAAAGGGCCACATTTGCCCACCCCTGGTCTAGTTCATTCTAATTACAGATTTTGATTACTTTTGATTTCTGGGTGGTTTCTGCTCATACTTCTTTATTCTGAGTAACCTAGAATTTGAGCATTCAAGTGTGGCCAATAAGTTCACATTAATATTTCTGTCTTTAAGGACCTGCTCTGATTGAGTTAATAGAGCACATATCTGGAAATACTTCCTGAGTACAGAAGATTCACATCTGAAATTACATAGGTCATCAGCCCATAGTAATAATGAGTAGGGAGTAATAATAATCAGCAATCAACTGATGATATGAAAAAGTCACTTTTTTATTTTTTAAATTAAAAGAAGCTGGTTCTTTCAAAATTGAAGAGAAAACCAATGGAAAGGGACATATGATTGATAGTATGGCTGGCTTGAGTGTCTTCATGAACTTGAAAATACTCTGGATTGATAGAAAGCTGTGGATGCTTCTGCCACTTCCAAGTCTGTTCCTGTATCATATCAAAAGCCCTACTCCAAAAATGAGTGGAAATTTTAAGGAAAAAAGGGGCTATTTTGCCCTTAAAACCTCAAATACTTCATTTAAAAAGCCCACCACATATAGGTTCCATCTGAAGTCTTCAATAGAGAGTAAGTGTATTTTAATAGCATATATATATAAAAGATTATACAGTAATTATTTAAATTTTTATTTTTTGTTTTGAACAGAACTCCTTTAATAGCCAACTAAAAGTGTAAGTTGCACAGATGAAGAGTTTTTCTGGCATGAAAATGACATAATTGAGTCTGCAATTATGGTCGTAAGTCATGATGGTTGTTAAGTGAGTCACCATATGACCATCTCTGATTTTATGGCATTTTTTGCAACAGTCTTTAAGCAAAGGCAGTGGTCAAAAAGCAAATATGCTAGTTGTTAAGTATAGTCATTGTTTGCTATTGGTGTTTTCTGCTGGAAAGCAGAAGTAAAAGTCGCTTTCTGACAAAAATATTGTAAAGATATTTACAAGAGACCTGGTGGTGCAGCAGACTAAAACACTGTTATTTACATCAGCTACCTGCAATTACTGCAAGTTCAAATCTCACTAGGCTCAAGGTTGACTCAGCCTTCCATCCTTTCAAAGGTAGGTAAAATGAGGACCCAGATTGTGGGGGCAATAAGCTGACTTTGTATAAAATATATACAAAAGTATGAAGGCTATTGCTTAACGCATTGTAAGCCGCCCTGAGTCTCTGGAGAAGGGTGGCATATAAATCAATTTTTTTAAAAAAATTGCGGTCATATGACTATGGGATGCTTCAAATGGCTGTAAGTATGGGGTTGTTTTTGAGCACTCAAAATGTGGACCCATGACCACAGGGGGAGGGGGACGTCGGAACTTCAAATCCAGATCATAATAGCAATAGCACTTAGACTTATATACCACTTCACAGTGCCTTCCAGCCCTCTGCAGTTTACAGAATCAGCATATTTTCCCCAACAATCTGGATCCTTATTTTATCGACCTTGGAAGATTGGAAGGCTGAGTCAACCTTAAGCCAGTCAGGGTTGAACTACTGGCAGTTGGTAGAGTTAGCCTGCAATACTGCATTCTATGCCCTTGTCGTGGGGAAGAGGCTTGTGTAGCTCAATGAAGCTATGAGCTATGCCATGCAGGGACACCTAAGATGGACAGGTCATAGCAGAGAGTTCTGACAAAACGTGATCCACTGGAGAAGGACATGGCAACCCACTCCAGTATCTTTGCCATGAAAACCCCATGGACAGTACCAAAAGGAAAAAAGATCAAATTGCCAACATACGCTGGATCATGGAGAAAGCTAGGGAGTTCCAGAAAAACATCTACTTCTGCTTCATTGACTATGCTAAAGCCTTTGATTGTATGGATCACAACAAATTGTGGCAAGTTCTTAACGAGATGGGAGTACCAGCCCATCTTATTGTCTCTTAAAAAACCTATATGCATGTCAAGAAGCAACAGTGAGAACAGGACACGAAACCACTGATTGGTTCAAAATTGGGAAAGGAGTCCAGCAAGGCTGTATACTGTCACCCTGCCTATTTAACTTATATGCAGAGCACGTCATGAGAAAGGCAGGGCTAGATGAATAAAAAATTGGAATTAAGATTGCCTGCAGAAATATCAACCACCTCAGATATGCAGATGATACCACTCTAATGACAGAAAGCAAAGAGGAACTAAAGAGCCTCTTGATGCGGGTGAAGGAGGAAAGCGCAAAAGTTGGCTTGAAAGTCAACATTAAGAAAACTAAGGTCATGGCTCCCAGCCCTCTCAGTTCCTGGTAAATAGATGGGGAAGAAATGGAGGTAGTGACAGATTTTATTTTCCTGGGCTCCAAGAACACTGCACATGGGGACTACAGCCAAGAAATTAAAAGATGCTTGTTCCTGGGGAGGAAAGCTATGGCAAATCTAGATAGCTTACTAAAAAGCAGAGACATCACCCTGCCAACAAAAGGGCGTATAGTCAAGGCTATGGTTTTCCCAGTTGCAATGTATGGCTGTGAAAGTTGGACCATAAGAAAGACTGAGCACCAAAGAATTGAGGCCTTTGAATTATGATGCTGGAGAAGATTCCTGCAAGTCCCTTGGACTGCAAGGCGATCAAACTGGTCAGTCCTAGAGAAAATCAACCCTGACTGTTCTTTAGAAGGCCAGATCCTGAAGATGAAACTCAAATACTTTGGCCACCTAATGAGAAGGAAGGACTCACTGGAGAAGAGCCTAATGCTGGGAAAGATTGAGGGCAAAAGAAGAAGGGGACGACAGAGAATGAGGTGGCTGGATGGAGTCACTGAAGCACTAGGCGTGAGTTTCAATGGACTCCAGAGGATGGTAGAAGACAGGAAGGCCTGGAGGAACGTTGTCCATGGGGTTGCGATGGGTTGGACATGACTTTGCAACTAACAACAACTGCATTCTAACCACTGCGCCACCATGGTTCTTTGAAGTTCCTTTTGGAGGGGTCTGTCATAATTTCAAGTGGTTGTAAGTTGAGGCCTACCTGCAACTTTTTGTTTTCTTAAGTGTCTGTTTCTAATTAAACCATTAAAAGTACAGGAATTCTTGCAGAAAAGTAAAGTGTTGATATCCAAGATGCATCTCTGCTTTAAATAACATCAAGGGGTAAGAAACAAAAAAATCATCCTGGATATAAATTCCTCCTGGATATAACAACAGGAATCCTGTAGTCAGAATTCAAGGATGCAACCAAATATATAAAGAGGGAAATACAGGGCCAGATTGACGTTTACCCAAGAAAGTGTTATGTTTGCATAATATCAATGAAAAAGCAGAGCATAAGCATAATGATATCTTGCCACTCATGTTTTAAAAGGCATATTACATCTGATGTTACACATACATAAGTATTATCACTAATTGCCATTGGCAAGCTTATCCTTCAAAGAAAAAAATTCTTTTTGATAAATTTGTTATTTATGTCCAAAGTTAAAATTCAAAATTGGGAAAGGAAGGAAAAGGAAGGAAAAGGAAAAATAAACATCAAACGCTGACAATAAAAATAAAAAAGTGTACAAAAAATAACAAATGACAAAATATATCAGGGTAGACAATTTATGTTTAATGTTAGTGCTAATGATACATTTGTCATAAGAAAAAAAATATTTCAAACAGTGAAGACATTAAAAAGTGCATTTGGTGCACTTTGTTCAAACTTCCAGTCTCAGAGCTGAGGCAGTTTGCAAATATTGTAAATTAATCAATCAATAAGAGAGAAAGAAACCCAGTCTTGTTTTGTGTAAAATTCACATCCCAAGGTGTACACTATTGGGCATATTATATCCCAATTACAGTACATCCCAATTTGGTTGCTAATAAGCAATTACAAAGATATGTAAAATACACCATCCTAATATATCAGGGAGGCATGAAGGTGAGAAAGCTTGCCCTGCGTCACGGTAGGATTCACTTCATCTCATGCTTTGCAGTTCACCTTCTGCTTTGCTGGCAGTATAAAATACATCCAGAAGTTCTCCAAATGCTTAGGTAAGTAAGGAACAATATGAATCCTGATTTAATTGGATGGAAATTATAACGAAAACAACATGAGGAAGACCTAGATATTATTACAAGTCACATATAAAAAAAAAGAAAAGGGTGGAGACACATATAGACCTGAAAAGGCCTGTCCAAGAGAACTATAGAATTGTTGAAGACCAATCACATGCAAGAAACATACATTCCTTAAATTCCTACTACTCCTTTAAACTGAAAAATGTTATGCGCTTAGAAAAGGGAAGCACTAGTACTAACAAGCTGTTCACTATTTCTGAGCCAAACATTTGTGTGCATTAGTCACAAATTACATTCACAGCAGCTACTAATTTAGATGCACAAGTTTCAAAATACATATAGAATTTTTATATGTGTAAAATTAAGAAAAATAATTGCATATTTAAAAGACAATTGGAATATTGATTTATAAAAACTTCTTGAAATGCATGATTACAAGAGGACTGTTAAAATCTGTGTTTCTGTTGTACTATTAATTAAACATTTAATTACTGTTCATAAATTACTTAATTTAGAGTCTATCAAAATATACTTCACAACTGTTATGTAAGATAGGATCAAGTAGACTATAACATAATTGGCATAAGCTTTTTGGAATATATTTCTTTAAGAGGTGTTGGAGAAAAAGTACATGAAATATTACAAATCCCATCCATTTTCAGTTTAAGAACATCCGCCTACATATTCCACACACCCAATATCCTGAAATCCACCCCCCCCTTTTTTTTTAAAATAAATCATGTATATTAAATGGTGGAAATTCAGGATATGCAACCACAGTCGTCTCCAAGTCATCACCAGAAAGTGTAACACATGGCATTTTTGTAACCTCTACCCACTTGATCATACTTTCCCCCTTATATCCTGTGAGTGGCTACCTAATCAAGGGAGCGCTTCCCACAGCTCTTACAAACTGCAACAGCAGCCGCCCTTATCCTGGAAATTACAAGTTCTGGTCTTCTAAACATTCCATTCTTCTCTAATACCAACAACGTTTCCTGCTCCTTTTCCCTTCCAAACATCACATCTTTCAATATCACCTCCCAAATCTGAAGGCTTTTGTTTAGCTATTCAGCTCATTGCTTAAGAACTGCATACCCAAATATCTCAAGCAGCACTACACCTTCTAAAGTCTGAAATACAACTACATAACATACTCTCAACACAGATCACTAAAATTCTCAGTTTATTATTTCTATACTTGAGAATTATTCAAATGAATCCTCCCCTCATGACTATTGATTACGTGAATTTATAAATATACTTATTACCAAATTAATAAGTATTAATTTAATACTTACATTATTAATTTAATAAATTATGAGATATTTCCCCTTGGTCAGACATCTTCTCCCCTATGGGGTACTTAAACACTACATTACTAGGATTATTTTAAAAAGTAACACACATATACATATACATATACATATACATATACATATACATACACATACACACATATACATATGCATATGCATATACATACATGTATGTATGTATGTATGTATGTCTTTGGTTATTCGGGTTTTGTCCCACGTAAAATTGGAAGTACCTTGGCGACATTTCGATGAAGTCTCATTCGTCATCTTCAGGCTGGTATCTTTGGCTTTGTGCTTCTAGGAGCAATGTGAGATCGCAGTTGTTTCTTCTTTTCAACTGCCTGTTGAAAAGGCAGTTCCAGAATAATGCTCACAATAATGGTCTAACAATAAAAAGCTGTTATGTACCCTGTTTTCCCCAAAATAAAACATCCCCTGATAATAAGCCCAATCGGGCTTTGAAGCACATGGCAAGCAATAATTTCAGGATTCAAAAAAAAATAAGACAGGGTCTTATTTTCAGGGAAACACAGTAGTAAATTCTAAAACATTTTTAATTTAGTAGGATAACCTCTACTAATTAGCAGATTAGTTATTGACATATTTAAGGATATTGTATCAAAAGCTTTTCAATTTGCAATATTCCGCTGGTAATGTCAAACTGTAGAGGAGTAAATGAGGACTCATGTTTTTGTGCATGGACATTCAGCCTATACAATTTATCAGTAAGTCCTGTATTACCATGTAATTCTTCTGTACATGGAGAAAATCTAAATCTTCACTTGTTGTGATCAATAATTCAGTAACATATCAGCAATCTTTTATATAAACAGATCAGACTGTCATTAGCAAGGAAAAGCATCAGCTTTTCCCTTGGTTCATGATTTACTACAAAAATATGCGTATTTATCCTATTTTAACTCTGAAAGGTATCAAGCCTTAAAATACAAGTCTTTAAAGCAACATACAAAGTTTTATGTACTTTACTACACTAAAGGTTTTTGTAATATACTGAAGATAGGTACATTAACCATCCTATTTTATTAAGAATTCACGAACATATTTTATTTAATGTATGTCATTTATCTCAGATTCAAAAGCAGCTGCATAATACACATCATATTTCAGCCAATATTTCAACTACTGATTTTAATATAATTTGGAGTCACTTCTTTATTCATTATTAAAACTGGTGTGTCTGTCTGCTTGTAATCTTCAATTTGGTGAAACAGTGCATTGTATGGCAAGAATTTTTGAACCAAAGTACTTCAAATGGACAAACTTATAGAATGCATCCAAATCTAGGATCCATTATTCCTGTTGGATTGAAATGTTGGATTCAACTTTGATGCTGCCACATTGCTACAGTCATCTGTGGTCATGTGACTGTCATTTCCAATACTCTCTGACAGCTCCCCAGAAGACATATGGAAAGCCGGCTGGAAGTTACAAATCCAAGACCAGCAAGCAGGCAAGTGGCTGCTGCTTCCAGGTGGGGAAGGCAGCAAGAAAGTGCATGAGAGGTGCAGTGAGAATTGATGAGGGTGCACGGCTGGCATGACCACAGAGGAACTGGGGGAAGTGCACAAGTGGGGGAGACTTACCCAAAAACCTGTAACTTTCCCTGCCAGCTTCCCTATTGACTTTCTCCCTCCAAACTTCCCACATGCAAAGTCAGTAAAGAAGCTGGAAGGAAATTGCAAATCTAAGCCAGCAACCAAATCTGGCTGCTGCCACGTGGAGGAGGGAATGAGGGTATGTGTGATAGGTGCAACAATGGTCAGGGAAGGTGTAGGGGGGCATGCAAGATGCATATGCAAGGAATGATGTAAGGATGTGCCTGAGGGCGCAGATGACCCCGTGGATCAGGAGTTGTGTAGTTCTGTTTTTAAAATCTTTTTATAATTTACTCGGTTTTCCAATGTTCTACAGATATATACATGCATCTACACAGTACTGTCTCAATCTACAGGTAATATTATTAGTTGTAGACGTTAGAGGAAGAGAGTTGTGTTAAAAAAAATCATAAACTCTGCTAGCACTTTTTCTAACAAATGTTATTGAAAGGTACAAGCAAATGACTTTTAATAAAATTTGTTAATCAGTAAAGGTGCTTCAAGACTCCAATTTGAAGCAATACTTTTGTAATTCTAAAAATTCTATCTATCTGCCGTGCCCCCGTCAGAGTCTGAATCTGCTGGGGAAGAAGAGCTGGAACAAGAACTGACAGAGATGGAGAGGCCAAGAGGCTCCGTTGGCCTTGGAGGAAACTGGGGAAGGGCAGAGTCAGTCCAGGCAAGGCTTTTCTGAATGAGTAAGGTCTGCAGATAGGAGAGCTCAGGAGAAGAGCAAGGATTATCCCCTCTTGATCCGAGAGCAAGGAGGGAAGAGAGACGGCGAGATCAACACAGATTGAGCCGGCTACAAGGAAAGAGAGTGCCCCGCCCGCCTCCTTTCACATGGCACACCTGGGGACTGAGATGTAAAGAGGTGCCGGTGGGAGGGGCATTTGTCAGGAACAAGGGTTGAATCTGTGGAGCCTTGTGTGCACTTGCCAAAGCCTGGAGATTGCTGTACTCTGTCTTGTGGGGCTTGCCAGTTTGTCTGCTTCACTGAACTTCTTGCTCTGGTTACTGTTTAGCTAACCTGGCTTATTGGACTGCTGGCCCTGGTTGCTGTTTGGTTAACCTGGCTTACTGGACTGCTTGTAGTCAGAAGGTGCATGTGAGAGCTTTGTCCAGGACTTGTAGTGAATGTGGGAACATTTGGGACACAGTTGGAGCAATAAAGGGGAGTTAGATCTGTTCTCTGGTTGTGTTGCTTTCATGCCATGCCCTGGGTCATATCTATCTATCTATCTATCTATCTATCTATCTATCTATCTATCTATCTATCTATCTAGAGCTGCTCTCTGTTTTATGGGACAGCCTTATATTTTAATGCAAGGGAAACAATGCATTTCCATTTCAAACATTAGAAAGGTGACATTAAAGCAAAAGGGAATATAAATGGTAGATCATTATAAAATGTGGGTATGTATCTATATGTGGGTATATACTCACATACACACACAGAGTTTTTAATGTTTGAATATAAAAGAGAGAGCAGCTCTACTTGTAATGTTTTTTTAAAAAAATATTTTATTCTATTAAATTTGTATTCTTCCCATCTAATAACAACTCTAAGCAGTTAAAAAAACATAAGAAATGTAGAACAGCAATAAAAAAAAACAAGGATGGCAAAATGCAGCAACAATACCAACATGCACTCATCCCTCCGAAGAGGCTATATTCACGAGCCAAAGGTCTGGGCAAAGAGTCGTGTCATAAAGGCCCTCCAGAAATGCCAATAGGGTGGGAGCCATCACATCTGTGGGGAAACCTAATTCAGAGGACAGCTCTGTGACAGAGAAAGCATGCTTCCAGACTCCTAAGAGATGGCATTAAGAAACCCTGCCAGACCAAAGCGGCTGGGCAGATACTAGGAAAAATAGACCGCCTCTCAAATTGCTAGGCCCTGTACTGCGTAGGGCTTTATATGTAACAATCAGCACCTTCAGTCATACTCAGAAGCAAACTGGCAACCAATGCATTCATGGAGAACAGCTGTTACATAGGCATACTCGGCCATGCCCATCAGTGCCTCCACTACCATATTCTGGACCACTTGGAATTTCAAGGTAGCCTTCAAGAGCAGCTCTAAAGAACAGGCAGATGGACGAACAAACAGACAGACAGGTATACTGCACTGCAAAATATTTCCAAATTGTATGTTAGCAATTCAGACATTGCTTTAATAGCTTATAGAAGCAAAATAAGATCTAATCAAAACTCAAATGTATTTTTATTGTTATACTTTTTAGAGTACAGCATACATGCCACTAGATGTCACTCCGTGTAATAAAGCTAATTTATTTAATTTTGTACAACCACTTCTTAAAACATCAGATTTCATGAAAGAATTAAAATCTATACAAATATTTCTGCATCTATATACAGCAATTTAACAATTTTAATACAAGGATTTATGCATTTACTTGACTAACCAGGTACGCTGCACAGAATAAAAAAATTCACAAAAACAAACTTAATATGAGACAATTATCTCATACTCCATCAGCAGTATCTAAAAGCATTTTCATATATATATGTGTGTATGTGTGTGTGTACACACACACATATATATACCATACATACATACATACATACATACATACATACATATATATATGTAGGCAATCACAAAATGTGATCACTATCAACAGTTGACACTGACTTGGTAGCACATGATCATTTAGTGAATTATTTTAAAACAGTGACAGGACATACTTATGTGCTATCTTGTGAAGATCACTCACAAAATTTAAAAATAAGTTATGAAGCAATAAAAATAATAAATTACATATAAAAATATTAAATAATTTAATCAAAATCATACAATGTACACAAATAGCTCTTTTCAAACATCTGCCTCAAGTCTTCTTTAAATATATGAAACAAACCTACATTTCTTAAGAAACTGAAAAGAGGCTACTTATAATTATGTATATTTGTGTGGGTTTTTAAGATAAAAGGTAAATTCTCATTTGATTCTGGTGATTTCATTGGCACCAACCACCAAAATGAAATTACTATAAACATTATAATAGCCCCCTATTTTCATCATTATATTTTCCCTTCCCCTCTATTTCTAGATCTACTCAAAGGCATAAACATGATTTGTCTTGTTTATACTTGAATTATAGCTAAATGAATATCCATAAGATGAGTCCATCTGTCAGGAAGAAAAAAAAGGAGACTTCCCTTTGTTTGATGAAAGACCAACCTTCCTTTCCTGCATAAAATCTACTAACTGAACTTTATTTGACTCCAAACATGTGTTCCGATCTCAAATTTATAACTATTTATCCCAAGCCTACACTAACATTTTCAAACCTGGGCTCTGAGATAGTAACACCTGGTAAATTTGATGTAAGCAAAATGGCTTACATACTTTTGTGTTTATGACACCAGTTTCCTTCTTTGCTTCCTTATATTCCTTGCAAATGAAAATGGAAGATATGGCTACAGGAAATAGGAATGGAAAATGTGCAGGATCACATATGGCTGAAACCTTTTAAAATAACGCAAAGCCCCTCTTGGGGGAAGGGGGTTAGTCTTTATCATCTGAATGACTTGCATTCATGATACCTTTTCCACATTTCATGTATCGTAGAGGAATTAAACACATCTTCATCCTTTCAATTCAAAACTTTTTCTATAGTTCACAAGTTTTGGTTTTATTGTATTATCTACTGTAGTGCAAAACAAAGGCATCTGGGGAATTCTGGGAGTTGAATCTTAAAGCTGCTAAGGTTGAAAAGCACTGATCTAAAATATTAAGAAATGATGAAGTTCGGAGGAGCAAGAAGAAGAAGAAGTCACAAAAGATGTACCTAGATCAGTGGTGGGTTGCCCCCAGTTCGGACCAGTTCTGTAGAACTGGTAGTAAAACCGGCGGGAGGCTCTGCCCACCAACTTCACCAGAATGCTTCTGCGCATGCGCAGAAGAGCGCAGCCCAGTTGTGGACCGGTAGTAAAAGTAAGTAGAACCCACCCCTGACCTAGATGATACACTGAATGATTATGTATTGTATGGTTGTTTGTTTATAAAATTTAAAAAAAAATGTTTCAAAAAAGAAAAAGAAAAGCACTGATCTAAGGGAATCAGTTTTCCCGTTAGATTTGTCTATAGGCAAAACATTTGACACAATCAACAGGCCTATACAGATAATTTACAGAACACTAGAAACTAACAAAGCATTTTTAAAAATTAAAAAGGTCTAAAACTATATATATGACAATTTTTATAGCTACTCTTTCAAATAATGTAAAAAGAAGATAACAACTGTCATAGTTTCCAGTATATTAGTTTTCATGGATTGACTGATAGTCTTTAGTTGAGGAAATCCATTAACTGGGAGATTTGTTTTCTCTTTATTTCATATTTATTTAGTTCTAGCATCTCTTAGCTGAAGACCATAGCTTGACTCAGAGCTGATCCATTATTTAAGAGCCTTGGTAGTACAGTGGTTTAAAGCACCCTGTTATTAATACCAGCTGCCTGCAATTATTGCAGGTTCGAATCTCACCAGGCTCAAGGTTGACTCAGCCTTCCATCCTTTCTAAGGTAGGTAAATTGAGAACCCAGTTTGTGGGGGCAATAAGCTGACTTTGTATAAATATACAAAAGTATGAAGGCTGTTGCTTAGCGCATTGTAAGCCGCCCTGAGTCTCCGGAGAAGGGCGGCATATAAATCAAATAAAAATAAACAAAACAAAAAAAACCCACTGAAGCATCATTACAAAATTACAATAAATCCTGAGAGAAATGGACAACTTGAAACGGACCCTATGTTTTGCTTGAAACTGCTTCCTATGTAAAATGTTCAGTAGAACTTCCTCAACACAGAGACATGCATTGGACTTTATTACTTCATGAGGCACCATGCACATTGTTAAGAGAGAGGAACATATCTGTACAACATCATGTCACAAAAATGTCCACTTTTAAAAGTATCTTAATCACATTTAATAAACCAATCAGTATGTAATAGAAACAAAATACCATGGCAATTGCATGCTATTGTGAGGATTATCAACTAAAATTAGTATCTAGGCAATCCCAGCAACTAAGATTTTATCTTTGCCTTAAGAAACAAATCGCCTAATAAAAAGATGTAAATAAGAAAATGTGTTAAGGATCTTCTAGAACACCTGTGTGATTCAAACATGTTTGTTTGATTACTTTTTCAAGACCCATAGTTTCCATAAATCCTTTGGCTCTTATATCTGACTGAACAAAAATTAATTCACATAACTCAATCATATCTATCTTTCCATTTACCTTCTTTTCTTTAAGATAAGAAATTATACTTAATATATAATAGCCTCTAATTAACACTTATAGCTGTATCCCACTATCTGGGAGTCACTGATAAGACAAATTTTCAAAGAATAAAGCTAATGCCTTTTAAAACTGTTTAGCCTAATTTCAAAGCTGTTCAAGCCATCATGACATTTTGTGATTTGATTACTACATCATTTGGCAACAAATTCTACATTAGATGTTGAGTTACAGAAAGTAATGTATCTTTTTACTTTCCCTCAGTATATCAGTGTTCAATTCAATTATATTTTCCTACATTTTAACATAAGAGGAATGGTACTTTTTCTACTATGCATAATCATACCCAATTCAATTAATGATAATTTATGGGAAAGATTATGTTGTCATTTTCTGTATCAACTTCCATTGGCCTGTCAATATAAACTTTTCGATTCAATCTTATCAGGATAGAAACATGTCTTTCATTTTATTATTTAACAAGGCAGCATGCACATTGTTGACATGGATATCTGTGTTTAAAAATTGCACTGCTGCAATACCGTAGTAATAATACTAATGATAATTCAAACAGACAAGCACCTGCCACATACCCTAGACCTAACAACTGCGGGTATTCGTAACATGGAAAATGATCTGGCATTGCTGAAAAATTGATCAAAAATGTGGAAACTGTAGTTCAATGTTTCTAAATGTCAGATCATGAAGGGAGGGAAAAAGAATCCTCTGGCAGAGTACAGTTGTGGGGTACAGTGTTAGATACAACAACAAAAGAAAAAGATTTAGATGTGCTCATAGCAGGTGACTGCAAAACAAGCGAACAGTGTGGCCAGGCAGCTATGAAGGCAAACAAAATTCTGGGATGCATCACTAGAGGGATCACAAGCAAGAAAAAGAGATCCTAATCTTGCTATATAGGATTTAGTCAGATCCCATCTGGAATACTATGTCCAGTTCTGGAGTCATGTTTTTTTTAAAAAGATATTGATAAGACTGAGCGAGTTCAAACTTTGCGCAAAAATGATGCAAAGTCTGAGGGACAAAACATATGAGGAGAGGTTGGAGGAAATGAATATGTACAGCCTGGAGGTCAGAAGAGAAATGAGTGACATGACTGAAACCTTTAAATATTTTAAGGATGTAAATAAGGTTCCAGAAGGCAATATTTTCAGTATTAAGCAAAAACCAAGAACACAGGGGCATAACCTCAATCTGACAGGACGGATGTTCAAAAGAGATGTTAGAAATATTACTTCACAGAAAGAGTACTGGAAGCTTAGAGCCAGTGGAGGTAGTGGGTCAATAATCAGTAACTGAGTTTAAACAAGGTTGGGATAAACATACATACATCATCCAACAAAATAAAATAAAAATAATAAATAAATAAATACATACATACATACATTTATACATACATACATACATACATACATAAATAAATGCATACATACATAACATAAATAAGAAAAAAACCCTCAAGACTTGATGAACCATTTGGTCCTTTTTTGTCTTCAGTTTTTTATCTTTCTATAACTGCTGATAAGAAAGTCAAAACAGTCTGGGTAGTGGAAGTGGCAGTGCCTAGAGACAGCAGAATAGAAGAGAAAGACCTGGAGAAGATAACAAAATCCAAAGACCTGCAAATAGAAAAAGTTCAAACGCGGGAAAAGGAAGCAAAGATGGTACCAAAGATGCAATCCCAAAACCAACATCCCACTTGAACACCATCAATCAATTGCAAAGAGCTTTATTATGGATGAAGGGACTAAAATTTACATTAAACTATAGTTTGAAAGAATTTTTTTATAAAATGATGTATCACTGGTACTTGACCCCAGATTGTAATTTTAATATAGTTAGTCCATGTGTAATTGACAGACTGGATTTTATCATACATTTTATCTATTATTTACTATTTTATTCTAGAATTTTTAATTGTATATTTTCTGAGTGTTTTTATTTGTTCTAGTCTCTGGTCTACGACTGTAATAAACTGAATTGAATTGAATTGACCCCAGATAGACTAGAGAAAATATACAGTATAAAGTGATTTCTAATAAGTGCTGAAAATGTCAAAATCCAGGTTCATTTTATCATATGTGGTGGTCTTGCAAATATGTGAAAACATACTGGATAAACATAACAATGGCAATGCAAAACTATTTAAGGTACAAATATTAATGAAACCTGAAGCTTTTCTTTTAGGTATGACGGACAAATCAATTGAAAAGTGATTTGGGGTGCTATTCCTTCACATGGTGACGGCTGCAAGGATTGTACTTGCCAAACACTGGAAAGAAAAAGAGATGCCGATTGTTGAAAAATGGATTTTGAAATTGACTGAATTAGCAGAGATGGCAAAATTAACTGCTTTGATTTGAGATAATGGACTAGACAGCTTCATAAGAGAGCATAAACTGTTTGTGGACTTTCTAGGTGCTAAATATAATAACATTCGGTTAACAGAGGGATTTAAAGATTAGTGTAATGTTTAGCTCAACGTGTTGACTGCTTTTTCTTCTTTCTTCTTTTATATTTATGCACACACACAAACAATTTGTAAAAGGGGAGGAGAATTTATTGCTTTTTCTTTTCTTTCAGCACCTAGCCAGGGTAGATCCTACATCTTGAATATTTAATGTTAAATTGACCGCAAAAGGCAGTTTTACTTGGAACAATTTACATTCTGCAACGATACCTTTAAGATCATCAAACATCCCCATCTGCCTATCCCAGGTCCTAAGAAAGGACTCAATAGGTGGATGAAAATGCCAAACCCAGTCTAAACATCTGGCTGACTGTGCAACAAGCAATAACAATAGAATAATATGCAAGTAACAATGTAATTCAGCAAGAAATATCACTTCATATGTATATCTTCACATCTGGTATGATGAAACAAAAATAAATTAAAATGCAGTCACATACATACAAACATACACACTCTTCCTTCTGATCACCTGCCTTCACACCTGGTGTGATAAAACAAAAATAGACTAGGGGACATATAAACAAACACACTCTTTCTTCCCACCACCTGCCTGTTTCCCCAATATTTCCCATATAATTTTTAAATGAGAAAAAATAGGAAGGAACAAATAGCTCTCTTATAAGTTTTGTATTAATATGAAGACTTTGACCAAGGGATTCACATTAAAGTAATAGGAATTAAGACAAAAGGCAGGAAGATTTTCCTGCTGGTCTGTTTCTCCATAAGACTGCAGGTCTTATGAAGGTTTTTCCATGAGACTACAGGCTTTAGAGGTAGCTTATTCTATGGTTAGTTGTATGCTGATGTGAGGTTAGAAAAGATGGGGTTGGACTAGATTATCTTTGAAGTACATTCCAAATGATTATACTAATAGCTAACATTGGATAGTTTTATCCTCAACAAATGCAAATGAGTACCAAAACAAACCACACATTTTTCTGAAATAAGTGATAGTTTCAGCTTGGATTTTTAAATTTTACTTTCACATGTAGTGCACTCATTTTTCAACTCATACTTCAGTTGTTGCAAATTCCCTTAAAATACGAGGTTTTGACATTCTTACAAAATGACAAACAGTTTTATGACAAATAGAATAAGCATTCAACAGCCCCCCCCCCCCATGAAAACCTTAGACCTCTATTTAGAATATGACATTTCCCAATAAATAATCTACAAAGAAGACAAACAGAATGTAAGAAAGAGGAAAGAACCACAACTAGTTTTCTAATTACACACTGCAAGTGGAACACGCAGTACCTTTTACACAGTTATCACTTGGCAGATTTTTCAGAAAATAATCAACAGATGCCAAGTTTTTCACACAAAACACACTAACGGGCTGTAATTTCACTCTTACCTGGGTCTTAAGCATTTTAAAAATTATCCTTATCTGAATTATATCAGTTGATCACCTGACTGGAGTTTGAGGGAGGGAAGTCAGCTGACCATCTTTTCACGCTGCTTTGAGCTTACTCCATCGTACTTTTGTCATGTGAGTCAGTACAGAACCAGCTGTCATTGCTTCAAGAAGAAGGGGGGAAGAAAAGGAAAATGGGCCCCTCTGTTCCCACCCTCTTCCTCCTTCTTCTTCCCTCTTTCTCATACTCCGCCCCACCTTCTTTTTACTAACCATTCTTCAGCTTTTCATTAGTTTTCGCCAGGGTAGGGGGGGAGACGGATGGGGGGGAGGAGGTTTCTCCCAAAGGGAAACAAATTCCACAACATGCAAGCATTTCCCCTACATCTTCAGGTTTCTCAACCTCCACCGGTCCCCCTGCCTGCCCTGCCGCCCAGGAAATCAGAGAAAAGGCATCACATTCCACAACCCTCAGTCAGCCCTGGCAAGCTCTGAGGCATTTTCAGTCACACAGTACAAAATGCATTAGTCAGAGCCTGAAAGACCACACACTTTGTACCACTACCATGCAGTCAGAGTGGTCTGAGCTAAGCTATAGGGGGAGGAAAAATTGGCTTTACCTAGCCAGGTCATTTTCCTACATTTTCTTGTTTAAGGAAAAAAACCACACAGCAGGAGAAAAAGGATAGCTGGAATTTGCTGTAATATCTACATAAAGTTGGGAAGGTTCAGCCTCAGCCTATTCTTAAGGCACGTTCTTGAACAACACATCTCCCCCTTAAAGAGAATGTATTGTTCCAAAGACTGCAAGGCATTATCTAACTCAGAACTTCTATCTCACTCTTTTTTTCCCCCTTAGGAAGCCCCTAAAATAAATGTGGAAGCAATGATTCAGTTTCTTCCAAATTACTTATTTTCAACATAATTCTTTCTCTTCTTGCTTTCTGTATAAACATAAAACAATTTTTAAAAAAAATATTTTTAAAAAGTTCTATAAAGTTTTCTGAGATTTCTTTGGCTGCTTCTCTCAGACATTCTCCTTCCTTCCCTCCATGCAGAAACACTAATCAGAAGAGAGGCTTCAGCATAGAAAAGAAAAAGGAAAAGCAACATTCCTAATCCAAATGATCTAATCGTTCATCCATCTGCTCTCTGCTTTGCCCCCTCCTCTCTGTTTCCCTTATCTGTTGCCTGAAGGCGATTTTGCACTCACTATGCATACTAGTTTAGGAGCAAATAAAATGCCACTTTGAAATTCATTTTTTTAAAAAAAACTCCACATCTAGGGGTACAGCTGCAGAAATTCACACTGCACAGAGTCTGTTCCTTAGTGACATGGGATTATGAGAAATACAACAAACAACAACCACCACAATAAAAAGGAATGAGAGGGAAGTATCTCAAGATCCATACACTAGATTTCTTTCTTTTTTTTCATAAAAAAGTATTAGATTTAAGACTCATAATCTGGTATTACAACAAGAAGTAAATTTTGCATTCTTAAAACAGAGATGGTTTTCAGCAAGCAGACCTTTTCAAAGTGATTTTAATAATACAATGTTGAAGATGAATTTGGGAACTGGGAAGATTTTTATTCTCCAGCAATTGCTACAACCCAGGATTCTTTATAGGATTTTAAAAGCAAGTGATTATATTTATTCAGTATAATAGCAAAGTAAAGATTTTGAGAAAAAAATCAGAATCTGAACTTATTTTACGCAATACTTAGATTTTTTTTTTAAAAAATAAGACACTTTAAAATTGAAAGACCTATTCCATGTTTGAGGATCTAGTAGTGAAATTTCACAGCAGGGCTTGCTCATTTTTTATTTATTTTTTTGCTACTTAAATTATGCATTTTAAATTATATTTCTAAAAGAAAAAATACATATATTTGTGAATTAGCACTAAACATTATATGCATTACCACTATGTGCATTTTAAAACAGATTTTCCAATACTATAATGTTCAGGTAAAGGAAGATTGAATCATTAAATTAAGAACTTAAAAGCCTGTCAGATTTCTTATATAGAAACCCAGACAAGAGTTAACAACTGTATATAATTATCATATTTTAGACACCTTGTTTATTTGTTTGTTTGTCTAATTTATATAGCTGCCCATCCTACAAAGCAAATTACTCTCTACAAAGCCTTTGCTGGTTGGAGAAATTTATAATACTAGGTAAACTGGAAACAAACTGTGGGAAGTCCCCCCCCTCCCCAGAAGAATGAAATATTTTGGGAAATATTAAAAAAGGCAGAATATTATATTTCCCTAAAGGAGAAATGGAGAAGCATGTTTTTAAGGACAGAAAGCTGTCCGCAGTCTTTCTTAATAACCCACAGCAGATGCCAGCACTTAAGGAGATAAACAGCTTATTGAAAAAGGATGCCAACTGGGGAGGGCAGGGCTGATGTCACGGCGATACAACGCATCTCCACAGGGCTCCATGGGATCACACCCAAATTTGAACTGCAAGGATGTTCTGATGGACCTAAATCACCTTGGAGGGGTGATGAAGTAAGAGAGCACACTCCGCCAATCTCAGGGAGCCCGCAATCTCCCTGATTGATCCAGAGAAGGCTCTCAATCTGGCAGGAAGAAACGGATGGCCATTGCATGCCTGACTGAAGCTGTGATAGCCACCGATAACAAAAGCATGGAAGACTGAGGAACAGTGTGAACGATCTGGGTGAGAGATTTCTAATTGAGAAATGAGCCCCCTGGAAATTAGCCTGGAAGAAAGTGGGACCCTAGAGGAGGAGATGGAATTGTTTTCCTTCCACCTCCCAAGAAAAGCAGTGAGCAAGCCTGAGAGACATTTTTAAAACTGGAAGAAAAAAGTGAACTTTTTAAAAGAGTGAAGGAACTTGGAAACTGGACTGGGGACTTTAAATATAATATTGATTAACCTGGAAGAATTGGGGGATTATAAAATTTGGATTTAGAGAACATTTTTGGAAAATTTGGATAGGAAAATATAATATAAAATAAAAGGGAGAAAAGGGAGAGAAACAGAGCAACAGTGACACCTACAGACAGAAGAAAATAAAGAATATAACCTTGAAAGGCTGAAGAAGATAAAGACTGGATGTTAAAGCAAAGAATATTTGTTATCAAACAAGCTGTTTATGTTAGATAAGTGAGACAGAGAGTGAAACACTAAGACTTTTTAAAATAGGGTAGCTCATAGAACTCAGGCGGAAGCTAAACAGATAAAGCTAACAGAAGCTGAGAACAGCAAAATATTTTCCTTCTCTTTTATTTCTGGCTCTGTGAACTCTCCCTCAGAAGATATAAGACAGTTGGCGATTTAATTTTGAATTTTGAGGCATGGTGGGCCTATGTGGATTATAAATTTAACAAGAGAGGAAGAGAATATGTTTTGAAAAATAAAGGAGTCAACAATTTAACAACTTTTGGATTACAATTTATATTTTCGCTCTCCTCTTGGATTATAATTAATAGTTTTACCTTCCCCTTTTTTGTGGATTACAATTACGCTTAAATTTGTTAAAATATTTCAAATGGAAGAAAACTACATCTGCACCATCTTCAGCATCATCAGCATCTAGCAGGTCAAAGGTCATTGGATGCTATGTTGTACCAAGAGATGAATCAAATCATGATTCAGACTGTGCATGAAGATATCAAGAAAAAAATAGGAAAAGTAGAAGATGAAATAGAGAATTTTCAACAAGCAATGGCTAAAAATGAACAACACATTCAGAAAGTAGAAGAGAAAGCTGAACAGACAGAGAAGAGTGGAAGAGGTTGATTACAGACTTACCCTAGCAGACAAAAGTCATGAGAAAACAATAATATCACTTGAGATGGATAAGGCTGATTATTACCTGCAATTTCAGAATATTGAGGAAGAAAAGGGAGAAAATTTGGCAGAGATAATGGCAGAACTGCTGGCAAATGTTTTAGAGGTGACCAAAGAAAAGGTGCTTGCTGAGATGGATGAAATATTTGGAGTTAATACTAGATATGCAACAAGAAATAGATGCCCTAGGGAGGTACACGTGAGATTTACTAAAAAATTAATAAAAACAGAGATATTACAAAGAGCGAGAGATGATCCCTTAAAATATAAAGAGAAAGAAATAGTAGTTTTAAAACAGATCCCCAAAAGAGTGATAGAAACAAGAAAGGAATATCAATTTTTGACAAGACAGCTTATTAAGAATCAAGTAAATTTCAGATGGCTGATACCAGAGGGAATATTGGTGACCTGAATAGAGCAAAGATATAGGTTGGATTTCATAGAAAAAGCAGAACAATTTTATGAGCACTATTTTGGGCCACAACAGGAAAGGAGAGTAAGAGAGGAAAAAGAGGAAAAAGAGGATAGACAACAAGAGGAAGCTATAGGTGAGACAGAAACACAACAAAAAGAAGATGGAAGAGAATTGGAGGAAATAACAAAGAGAGAAGGAGCAAAGGCAAAAGATCAGAGAGAGACAAGAACAACCAGAACAACAAAACCCATCTATAAGTAAAACCATGGAAGAAGAAATAAAATTACTGTCAATAAATATAAATGGATTGAATTCGGCTATAAAGAGGAAAAGGACTTTTAGTAAATTAGAAAAATTAAAGTTGGACATAATTTGCCTACAAGAGGTTCATATTAAAAAACAACATATAAAACTGTTGGAATATTCTAAAATGGAAAATTATATACCTCTCTATCACAACATAAGAAGAGATGAGTAGCTCTTTACATAAAAGAAACAATCAATGTTAAGCAAATTCTCACGGATGAAGAAAGGAGGATTTTGATGGTGGAGATAACAATGAATTACAGATACTTTTGGTTGCAATTTATGCACCAAATAGCAACCAAGAGGACTTTTATGGTAAACTTGATAAGAAAATAATAGAATTGGAGTATAAAAATATACGTGTAGTAGGATATTTTACTACAATTGTGATGCAGAATTGGACTATAAAACTAGGAAAGTAAATAAAAAAGCTAGGAAGACACTCCCAAAAGCTTTTCTTAAAATGGCGGAAGAATTAGGTATTCGAGATGTATGGCGTGAGGTACATTCCAAGAAAAAGCAATATTCATTTTATTCAAATTGGCATATGTCTTGATCAAGAATAGATATGATATGGATGACAGCTGAACTAAGATCTAATGTACAAGAAATAGACATAGAAACAAGTAATTGGGCAGACCATAATCCAATAAAATTAAATGGAAAGGACAAAAAGGGAAATCAAGACGGATGCTGAATCAATCAATATTAGAAGAATTTATTCAATTCATGGAAAAAGAATTAGACTTTTTCTTTAAAGAGAATAGAAAAGAAGAGACCTCATTACAAAATGTATGGAACACAGCAAAGGCATATATTAGAAGTTTAGTCATAACCTACATGGGAAAGGAAAATAAGAAGAAGAAACAAAACCAAAAGATATTAGAAGAAGAATATAAGAGGTTAGAGATGGAATTACAAAAAGAACCACAAAAAAGAGTCTAAAAAATCAAATGGAATTAATAAAACATAAGTTGAATTTAATAGATAAAGAAGAATTAGCACAAAAAATTAAAAGTGCTAAACAATTTTTTTTGAAAATACAAACAAACCAGGAAGATGGCTGGCATATAAATTGAAAAAGGAGAAGAAAAAAAACTGAATATCAATTAATTGACAAAGAAGGAAACCTTCATCATCAAAATGACAATAAAAAGAAAGTGATCCAAAACTATTATGAAAAATTATATGATCAAGAGAATTTCAGAAGATAAAATAAAACAATATTTAGAAAAAGCAGAATTACCTAAAATACTGAAAACAGTGAAAGCTATGTTAGATGAACGTGTAACAATGATGGAATTAACAGAAGCAATTAAGAGACAAAATAATGATAAAACACGGGGCCCAGATGGTCTACCAGCAGAACTCTATAAAGACTTACAAAATATTTTAAGTATACCAATGTTGGAAGTGTTCAGTGAAGTACTGCTAGAAGCGAAAGTACCAAATTCATGGACAGATATTACTCTCATACCGAAAGAAGATTCAGAGTTACAACGGATAAAAAATTACAGACCGATATCCTTACTTATGTATACTTACTGCTGACTATAAAATATATGCTTCAATAATTGCAGAAAGACTAAAAAGATTCTTAACCAATTTATACATTCAGATCAAAATGGATTTTTACCTAAGAGTCAAATTAAAGACAATATGAGAATATAAGAAAAATATAAACTACAGGCATTTGCAGACGATTTAGTCTTCATTCTGGAAGATTCATAAGAAACAGGGCCTAAATTAATTTTTAAAAATAGAGGAATATGGCGAAGTGGCTGGATTGAAAATAAATAAAGAGAAAACTAAGATATTAGTTAAAAATCCTACAGACGTGCAGAAAAAAGAATTAATGAAGAGAATAGATATTCAGATAACTAAGAAAGTGAAATACTTAGGGATTTACCTGACAGCAAGATGTATAACTATTAAAGAAGATAATTACTATAAACTGATGCAACAAATTAAAGCAGAGCTGGAGAAATGGAAAAATTTGCAATTATCATTAATAGGAAGAATAGCTACAGTAAAAATGAATATATTACCAAGATTACTATACCTATTTCAAACAATTCCGATAAAAGTGGAAAAAAATACTTTGAAGAATTCATTAAAGTAATATTAAGATATATTTGGTAAGGGAAAAAAGCAAGAATAAGTTTAAGAATGCTGCAAGATGCAAGGAATAGAGGAGGCCTTGGGCTACCGAATTGGGAATTGTATTACCAGGCTGCGGTACTTATATGGGTGAAAGAATGGATTGTATTGAGGAATACAAGACTATTGACTTTGGAGAGGCACGATTTGCAATTGGGCTGGAATGCCTTCTTGTGGTATGGGAAAAATAAAATACATGTTACTTCCAAAGACATTACATTAGGAATGCATTATTGTTAGTGTGGGGAAAAAACTAGAGAACAACATTATTTGAGGATACCAGTTTGGCTTTCAAAAATGGAAGCACCCAAACGTTATTAATATGGAAAATATTGTTAGATACAAAGATATCTTGAATGAAAAGGGGGAACTCAAAACTAAACAAGAACTGAGCAATCAAGGGATTGATATGGCATGGTACTCACAAGTGCAGATACATTCTAGATATGAGAAAGATGTTAAACTATATAGATTTTATAAAGAACCGAGAGAATTAAATAAGATATTAACAGGGGCAGAAGGAAAAATAATTTAATTTAATTTAATTATTCATATATTAACTGCAGCTAGAATTGTATTTGCACAAAATTGGAAAAGTGAAGAGATTCCCACAGGACTTCCGGTTCCAGTCCCGCGGGCGACGGACACTGATCAGGCTAGCTCTGGCCCCAGTGTCTGATCCCCCCCATCTGGAGGCCCTTTGGGCCAAACGCCCCAATTTTTGGGGCGTTTGCCGTTTGAGGGCAGCTCGCCAGGGGTCCCCTGCCTCACATCCAGGGGCTGGGAGGCCGATGCTGGCGCGCCCGAGGCTCCAGAGGGGGTGGGAGGCGACCGGCGGCCTTTTCTGAGGCCGCGGAGGCACCACAGCGCCTGAGGGGACCGGCGTTTATCCATAAGGCACAGCGGACTGAGCTGATCGACCGGAGAGTTGAGCAGGCATCCTGGAGGTGAGAGGGGGGGTTGGAGTTCCCCCCCTTGTAGCTGGAAAGGTGCCGTGGCTGAGAAGTAGGGGGAAAGAAATGGAAGGAAACCCCTTACTTTGTTGACTTTTCTTCTGAGGATGGCTGTACCAGAATTTGTTGGAGAGGTCTGGTGGCCTCTCTTCCCAGTGGTGAGCTATGGCGGCGGTCCGACTTCCTGCTTCTTTATTTATGATTGAAGACAACATTCTCCTCTAAGCCTTCCTGTTTGACCTACTCTATACTCCGGACTCGTTGCTCCTGTGAGCGCCCACTGGTGGATATTTGAAAAATTACATTGGCTGTCAATCCCTCTTTCTTTCCTGGAGGTTTGCCTTTTGGGATTTTGCATCTTCTATTACTGCAAGATGGCTAAGGGTCATAAATCAACAGCAGTTGACATGGAAAAAAATTTGGAAAGACTGGCAAAATTAGATCAGAAGTTGGACAAGTTGGATGATTTGCAAAAAGGATTATCTGAAATTAAATCTGAAATGACACTTATGAAAAAAGATTTAAATGATGTTCAACAGCTGGCAGAGCAAAATAAGAAGAAGATGGGGGGTTTGGAGGGGGAGGTACGGGCACTCCAGAGGGTGGAAGAAGGGAGAGGAAACGCAATGTTAACTTTACAATTGGATAAGATGTCTTATTTTCTCAGGTTTCAAAACGTGGAACAACTT
Source organism: Ptyas mucosa (assembly GCA_012654045.1). Lineage (NCBI taxonomy): Eukaryota > Metazoa > Chordata > Lepidosauria > Squamata > Colubridae > Ptyas > Ptyas mucosa. Next base: position 37,067,005 of record WNWU01000016.1, on the reverse strand, counting down.
GACCAAGAAAATTTGAGAGAAGTGATGGTTAAAATGTTGGGTGAATTTTTAGAGAGATTTGGAGTCCATTGGAAGGGATGTGGATTTGGTGTGTAGAGTAAACTCACAATTTGCAATTTTACATAGTTTACCAAGAGAGGTTCATATTAAATTTGTAAGAAGGGAACTGAGAGATGAGATATTGAGAAAACAAAGACTGGGGGCGCTGGTGTACAGGGGCAAGGAGGTCACCATCCTAAAGCAGATTCCCAGACAGGTAAGAGAATTAAGGAGAAAATATTATTTTTTATCAAACAAGCTGTACCTTAAGGGAGTAGGTTTTAGGTGGTTGATTCTGGAGGGCTTGATGATTTTTTGGGAGGACAGTAAGAAGAAAATTAATAACGTAGTGGAAGCTAAGGCTTTTTTTGACCAACATAAATCCTTCCTAGATGGAGAAGATACAGGAGCCGAAGAGGGGGAAGTATTAGATGATCAAGGAGCGGGAGCGGACGGAGCTGTGGCGGCCCTGGAGGAGGGGGGAGGCCAGACCATGGTTTTAAGAGCTAGAACCAGGAAATGAAGAAAGGAGGGGAATCCATTATTTAATGTTTTTTATTTGACATCTTTTTTTTCTCTCTCTTTTTATTGTACTTTGTATAACACTTTGGCTATTTGCTTTTTTTCTGTTTATATAACTTTTATATAACCTGGTTGTTTGTTTTGATTTAACATAATAATGTCTGTTGTGTGAGAACTTAAAAAAGAGAATAATAATTGAAATATCTTTTTATAAAGATATTGAAAATTCAACATATTGTAAACTATAATATTGTATATTTTTAACCAATAAAACCTTTTTACAAAAAAAAAAAAGAGATTCCCACAGATGAATGTGATTAGGAAAATATTAGAATGTGTAGAAATGAATAGACTAATGCTAGCAATCAAGGAAAAAGAACGAACTGATTATTACATGACATGGGACTTATTTTATCAATGGTTAGACCAGTGATGGCGAACCTTTTTCCCGTTGCATGCCGGAAGCGTGTGTATACGTGCGTGATAACACATGCACATGCCAGCACCCATAATGCAATGTGACCCACCAACCATGCGCATGCGCACATGACCCCCCACGCATGTGCCCCATATTGCGCGCACTCCATGCATGCGTTCTGCATTGTGCATGCGCAGTCCCCCACATGCGCTTTGTCCCTCCCCCACCACGGCCTGTTTTGGGCCTGAGAAGTCTGGGCTTTCGGGGAAAGGGATTGAAGTCCCGGTCCACTGCTTCTGGCAGCGGCAAGAACCGCCGCTGTTGGGTGGAAGGGGGTGGTGGGAAGGATCTGCTGTCTGGGGCTTCCCTGTCTCCGCACTGGAGCAGGCTGTCCAGGGAAAGATATTGAATCCCCCCAGCCGTTGCTTCTGGCAGCACAAGAACCACCACTGCCAGGTGGAAGGAGGTGGGGGTGGGAAGGATCCGTTTTCTGGGGCTTCCCTGTCTCTCCAGGGAAAGAGATTGAATTCCCTGGCCATTGTTTCAGGCTCCTTGCTGTCTCCTTCCTTGTTGCTCACACAGCAAATACTGTTTCAGTTGCCAAACAGCCCTCAACTCTCTCACACTGACAGGGCACTAGCCAGAGGAATACCGATGGATGCTGGTAGGCAGAGGCAGATTTTTTTTCCTTATTTTCCTCCCCAAAAACTAAGGTGTGTCTTATACTCTGGAGCGTCTTATATTCCAAAAAATGCAGTACTTTGGAAGCTAGGCAGTGGAAGAGGGTAGAGATGGGAGAAATACTTAGATTGTATAGTCAAGAGGTAGATGCAGACAGAGATAAAGATCCAAGAGAGGAATATGGGAGACAAGTCAAAAAAAGCATAGCAATTAAAGTACTTAATCGAGCAAAAGACGATGCTTAGAAAGGAAAGGGTTTCTTTTTTTTCTTTGATGTTTTGATTTGATTTTCTTTTTCTCTTTCTTTCTCTTCTTTTTTAGAATGGTAGCATAATTAGAAGTTAGGTAGAAATAAGAGAAGGGGGAAATATTAGTATATATAACCTTTATATAATAGAATAAAAGTAACAATAAAATGGGAAAACTAAAGATTGAATAATGGTATTATTAAATATGTATTAATAATATTGGGATTGGCATTGTAATAATATATTGAAACACTGAGCAATTAAATAATAAAAGAATATACTTTAATATAAATGTGTATTACTATCAGAATTATATAGATTTGATGATTGTAAAGAATACGATTAGAATAATTTTGTATGTCTAAATAATATTGGGATTGGTATTAGAATTGTGTATTGAAACATTGAATACTGAAATAATGAATGATTGTATCTTAATACACATAGATGTAAAGAGTGAAATATGGGAGGTAAGTTAAAAATGAACAGGATTCAAAGCACCAAAGTGGGTGAGAGAGGTTGGATAGAAAGAAAACGTATTTTAATAAAAGGGTGACATGATTAAAAGTTAGAATAGAGATAGAAATAAGAGAAAGGGGGAATATTAGTGTATACATTTTTACATAATAAAATAAAAGCAATAAAAAGAGGGAAGCTTAGAAATTGAATGGTGGTATTATTATGTATGATCAAATAATATGGTGAGTGGCATTAGATCAATATATAAAAACATCGAATAATTAAATAAGTTAAATAAGTTGGTTGAATGTAATAACTATGATTAATCCTACTACTTTTATTTGTATTAGAATGTATGACACCCAGGTGCCACACTTCACGCATTGATATGTATATGTAAAATAAAATAAAAAACTTATATATAAAAAAGAAAATCAGGCAAATATTTCCCTTGTAAGTGTTCGTGACAGAGTTGAATAATGAGTAACAATATATAGTAGTACTCTGCTTACAAACTTTTGAGTTTTGCTGATACAGGTAATCCTCCACTTACAACCACAACTAGGCCCCGAATCTTGGTCATTGAGTGAAGTAGTTGTTAAGAGAGATGCCACAGAACTGCTTTGCTCAATGATTGCAATCCTGGGTCTCTCAGTTGCAGTTGTTAAGAAACTGTGCAGATCATTAAGTGGACTGCCCTGGAGAGAATCCATGTCTCCTGGGCACACTGGAGTGGGAAGCGGGCCCAACTTTTTCACCACACCTACGAGACCCTGTCCCTGTCCCCACCCCATCAAGAGAACAACTGCAAGAATCTTGGCATTTACTAGCATAATCACCAAATCTGAAGCCTGTTCCTTCAGAGCACTGAGGAATTTCCACTCTTCAGGGGTTTTCAACTCCGTGGGCTTTTCAGAATACTGGGCTTCAGTAGCATTTTCCCCTCTTGAAAGATCAGAAAGTTCATTTTTCCCTTCCCTCTGGAGCCTTTTTTAAGCCTTCCAGAGGGTACGAGAAAACACTGGTGAACACCAATGTTCTGTGCTAGTATTTCGTCTTCTCCTCTGGAGCCGTTCTGAGCCTTCCACGGGAGAAGGGAAAATGCTAGCGAATGCCAGCATTCTCAAAGGCTGAATTTGCTGAAATTTTCCTTCCCCTCCAGAGCTTTTTGGAGCCTCCTGGAGAAGATGGGAGAATGCATACGTATGCTTGTTTGGACCCCTCATCTGGACATTATTTCTTTGTTGTTGCAGTATTTTAATATTTTATTTATTAGATTTCTACCCTACCTTTATCTAGGAGCTCAAGGCAGCATACAAATGCTCTCTCCTCCTATTTTCCTCCATAGCAAACAACTCTGTGAAATAGATGGGGCTGAAAGAAAGTGACTGGCATGAAATCCCTCTGTAAATTGTTGTGGCTAAATTGGACCAGAACCTACTCCCCCACTCACCCCACACTCGTCCAACATGCCAACCACTACACCATACTAGTTGAGTTTTGCTCCTCTCTTTTATTTATCCAAAAATGTATTCCTCAAATTCTTTGGCTTAAGAAACACTATTTTATTTTAAGACAACTATTATTTTAAGACAATACATAGTGAAAATATGAAGAATCTTCTTGAAAAAAAATTGACATTTTTAAATATAACTTCCTCAAAATTATTCTCTTTGTTTTTAAAAGCAGATTCAGATTCAAAGTAGGGAAACATGTGGCCAAACAATCTTTGCCTTCATTCGTAAACAATCTTCATTATGTGATGGCATCAGAGATAAGCTGCATAGGTTATCATAGCCAATGACAAAGGAAAAGAAAGTTCACATTAACAGTAACAGCATAACCACAGTGTAAATATATTTCAGCTAACTGAGCAAATACGTTTTGAATGCAATGCATTTTAACAAACACACAACTAACAAACAAAAAAAATGCAAATCCACTTTGTCTAGTGTAATATGCTGAAAGCAGGAAACACTAGACGTACCAGAAGAAGGTTAATGATCAGTGGTGGGCTGCTGCCGGTTCGGACCAGTTTGGGCGAACCGGTAGTTCTGACCAGCAGCTTGCCCCGCTCACCCGCCCTGGCACTATCATATCCCATATAATTGCTGGTTTTTCAATGCCACGCACGCATGCTCACATTTTTGGTTCCGAGCAAACCGGTTGTTACAACAGGCAGCAGCCCACCACTGTTAATGACATTGTTTGCATTATTATTTACACATTCTCTAGCTAGATAGACAGGTAGGTAGATAGATAAGCTTCTAAATCATATTTTCCCAGGGTGGGAAACATTACAACATTTATTATAGAAAGATCTGATAAACTAAGTAGGAATGTTCCATTTCCATCCTATGAGCTCAACACATAAGAATTTTATCAGAAAATTCTCAAAAATAAAATATCAGAAAAAGCACTCACATGTCTGATGATAGCATATTTGTTTGCCTTACACATGCCAATTCTACTCCATGTACTCTGAACAGTAAAGCGCATATAAAGTCACTTTAAATGTAATTTGAATTTAGGGATTTAAATTCAAAATGGTATTTGTTAAATCAGCCCATATTTTTTTCATTCTTCTGCAAGAACCTGAAAAAGGTCCCAGTGTTCTTAAACCAAATACACTTTTAGGATTATCCAGGAACAGATAGAAGAAAGGTATTTGCATTCCCACCAATACTACTAATTATATGAAATGACATCTATATACTACTAAAACTTTACTGTTTATCTGTTTAATCTTAAACACTGTTTTAACAAAACAGTGCATCATGGGGCAACACATTTTGAATCAAGGTAGTTCAAATGAGCTTATTTACAGAATACATCCAAAATCTGGGACCCATGACTCTCATAGGATTGAAATTTGGCAATTTTATAAAACATTTTATTACATAACATTATCATAAAGTACTTTATGACATAATAGAAAGTGTCATAAAATATTTCCTGTAGTCAATTGCTGCTGCCTAATTACTATGTAGTTCAACATGGGCTTTTCAAAGCAGGAATATCCCTGAATTTTTAAGAGCTTTTCAAACTGAAAGTTGAAAAGCGTTTCATTAGAAACCCTGTCATTGCTGAAGACACTGAGGAATCTGGTAAGGAAATATCTCTGCAACTATTACTATATTCACTAAACTACACTAGCTGGCCAAATTGTTCATGAATTGTAAAAGAAGAGACTGATATGCATACTACTTTCAATGAGTAGTCTTGGACACATTATATACATTCTTAATCCTATTCTGGGTATTTTACACATTCTACTTTGGCCAGACCTTGCTCTTTTCCAGCTATTCTTTTAAATCCTCCTGCTCTAAAATTACTTTTTCAAAATTAATTTATGAAAGAGCATTGTATTTCAAATTGATCAGTATTTAGTTTATTGTAACAATCTGAGAGACAATTCAGGATTGCCAGGTATTGTTTATTATATGAATATATTTCAGTTTAGTATTTTATTCCTTAATTAAATACTATGTATTCACAAATGTTTGACTTTATGTTTGCCTTTAAAAAGCTGAGACCAGTAATAGCCAAACTGTGAACCATATAATAGTGCCCCATTGCTTTGCTGATAAATAGACAGAAGTTCCATTTATTCAAACATGATTTATTTCCAAATATATTGAAACTTTTGGAAACCATTTAGGTTTTCTTGTTGCCTCCCTTCATGTACCATTTTAAGAGAGGATGGAAATAGCACTTAGACTTATATACACTTCACAGTGCTTTACAGCCCTCTCTAAGCAGTTTACAGAGTCAGCCTATTGTCCCCAACAATTTGGGTCCTCATGTTACCCACCTCGGAAGGATGGAAGGCTGAGTCAACCTGGTGAGATTTGAACTGCCAAGTTGCAGGCAGCCGGCAATCAGCAAAAGTAGCCTGCGGTGCTGCACTCTAACCACTGCACTACAATGACTCATTAGTTTCATTTTTATTTAGACAAGATACTGTACCTTCCCAAATGTTGTATTTTACAGTACTTTTACTGCAATTATAGCATCACAATATGGCATCATAATCTTCAGCTGTGCTAAGGTTAAGGTCAGCATATTTGTCACTGAGAAGGATTAGCATAAAATGTCCTGCTGCATCAGACCAATCATCCCTGTGATCCAACACTCTGTGCCACATAGTGGCCAATCAGATGAATTAAGTGACGTTACAAACATGGGCAAAAGGGCAATAGCCACCTTCTATCATTGCTTCCTAAAAGTGGACAAGCAATCTAAACAAGAAGGGCAATTAGATCATCTTTCAGGCTGGAAAAAGCATCCCATATAAGCAAAAGCACAGTACGTATTTGTTAAGCACATTTTTTTCCAGAAAATTAAGAAGTCTGTAGCTTTGTGACATTTTCAAATGGAGCTGATATTAATAGATCAGCCAAGGTACCCGTTAATGAAGAATTTCACCTGGAAAGAAAACATTCACATATTTATAAAGACTTTCTGCTCTAAAGAAAGTGCAAATGAGAGAAGAATTGCTCGCTGCTCCTTATACCTTTGAAAGAATCTTTTAAAACCTTTTAAAGATTAAAAAAATATTGTAATGTAGAAGCTTCCATGAGCTGCAGCTCACTTAGATTCATAGAGTGGCTTAATTGCCACTGAATTTAACAAAGAATGAGATGGGAGATGAAATAGGGGGAACAGGTAAGTTATGCAGATAAACTGTCCATGGATGACACATTATAGGTATTTTGCGATAAAAACGTATTGTTTATTCAGATAACTTACTGATAACCCACAGTGTGAGCTGTCTCACACTCATGCTGCTGTGTATCCTCTTTGTTCCAAACCCATTATTTTGAGGTCTGAAAAAGAACATCCTTGGAGGTTCCGTTTCAGTCTGCTGAGACCCTACAGTTGCTTTGTTTTTGTTTTAAATTGTGATGTCATATTTTTGTCCATTAATTCTTTTGCAGAACATCTGGCTTGTTTGTCCTATGTAGAATCCAGATGGGCATAGCTGGTAGACGACATATATCACGTTAAAGGATGAACATGTGAAATGGCCTCTAGCCATATGTTCAGAGTTATTGGGGCCTGTGATGGTGCTGTTAGTATAAATTGGGGGGTAAAGTATACATCTGAGTTGTTGCAGGGTGTGATTCTCATGTTAACATGTTTCTGTTATTTCTTGCTACTTCTGAAAATATGATTCAGGACTGTATGCTAACATGGACTTGCCACCAAATGTTTGAGAAAGGGCAGTGTGGAAATAGGTTGCAGTTTATAATAATGTTAATCTCTAAAAATGTTAATCTCTGTTCCTGAAAAGAAGCAGCTTCGGAAATCTGACTAGTTCCTGTGTCTATTTGTTCTGGTAATTGGTTTAACAAGCAACAGATATTCTGTTTGCTCCTTTGCTTCATTCTGGAGAGCTTAAATGACCTCTCTGCTAAAAGGTTTCACTTTATGAGCAAGAGTTGGCTGCTGATAGTTATCATTGCATTTTAACAATTTTAATTCCTCAAGGTGCTCTGGCACCCTGCCTGATTTGTAACTTTGCAGGTATTTCTAATCTAATGATTGGTATTTAGGGCAGCTTTTTGCAAGCAAAGCAGCTTTTTGTATTTTTGTACAGGTAATCCTTGAGTTACAACAGTTACAATGGCACTGAAAAAAAGCGATTTATGACAGCTTTTCACACTTACGACCATTGCAGCAAACTGTCATTAGGATAAAGAAGTGATGCTACATGACCACTTAGCCATGCCCGCTCGCTCACATGAAGCCTCTGACCCGGTGCTGATCCCAATTGGCTCCCTGGTTTTCCAACAAGCTGAGGGAGATGAAGTGCCAGAAAAGATGCCTGGAGAATGACTGGAGGGCCAGCCGTTCCGAATCTGACCGAACACTGGTGAGGTCTCACATCAAGATCTACCTAGTGGCGATAAGAGCAGCAAAATCTAATTATTTTTCCGCTCTTATTGCGTCAGCAGAGAACCGCAGAGCAGCCCTGTTTAGGGAGACCCGCTCCTTTCTTCATTTGGGAACGAGGGAAGACCCTTTGCAGGGTAAGGCTGAAGATTTTGTGCAATTCCTGCATGACAAAGTCACTCAGATTCGGGAAGGCCTGGACTCAGATTGGGTAGATTCAGATGGGGTGACAGAGGCAGGTCTTGAGAATGTTATCTGGGAGGGGTTTGACCTTGTGACTCCCGAGGACGTGGACAGGATTCTGGGTAGGCTTAGTGCTGCCACATGTTTATTGGACCCGTGTCCCTCCTGGTTGGTGCTGGCCTCCCGGGCAGTTACCCGAAGCTGGCTCCAGGGGATTATTAATGCTTCTTTGAGTGAGGGTTTCTTCCCTCCCCCTCTGAAAGAGGCGGTGGTGAAGCCCCTCCTCAGGAAGCCTTCCCTGGACCCGGCTGTATTAGCAAACTATCGTCCAGTCTCCAACCTTCGCTTTGTTGCGAAGGTTGTTGAGAGTGTGGTGGCGCGACAACTTGCCCAGTACCTGGATGAAGCTGTCTATGTGGATCCGTTCCAGTCGGGCTTCAGGCCGAAACAGCATTGGTTGCATTGGTTGATGATCTCTGGAGGGCTCGGGACAGGGGCTGTTCCTCTGTCCTGGTCCTATTAGACCTCTCAGTGGCTTTTGATACCATCGACCATGGTATCATGCTGCGACGATTGGAGGGGTTGGGAGTGGGGGACACCGTGCTGCGGTGGTTCTCCTCCTTCCTCTCCAACCGTACGCAGTTTGCGTTGGCAGGAGGACAGAGGTCAACCTTGAGGCGCCTTGTTTGTGGGGTGCCGCAAGGGTCGGTCCTCTCGCCCCTTCTGTTCAACATTTATGTGAAGCTGCTGGATGAGATCATCCGTGGTTTCGGGGTGAAGTTCCAGCAGTACGCTGACGATACTCAGCTGTACATCTCCACCCGGACCACCCCAATGATGCCCTTGACATGATGTCCTAGTGCTCTTGGGTTTTCTCCTGGATGCACGGCTGTCTTTCAAAGATCATATGACGGCCGTGGCCAGGGGAGCTTTTTAACAGGTTCACCTGATATACCAGTTGCATCCCTTTCTGGACCAGGATGCCTTACGCACAGTCACTCATGCCCTCATCACGTCACGTCTGGACTACTGTAACACTCTCTACATGGGGCTCCCCTTGAAGAGCACTTGGAGACTGCAACTGGTCCAGAATGCAGCCGCGTGGGTGATTATGGGGGCGACACAGCGCACCCATGTAACACCCCTCCTGCGAGAGCTGCACTGGCTCCCGGTGGTCTTCCGGGTGCAATTCAAGGTGTTGGTCACCACCTTTAAAGTGCTCCATGGCTTAGGACCTGGGTATGTACGAGATCGCCTTCTGCCACCGATAGCCTCCCACCGGCTAATACACTCCCACAGAGAGGGACTCCTCAGGGTGCCGTCAGCCAAATAATGTCAGCTGGCAACACCCAGGGGGAGAGCCTTCTCTGTGGGGGCACCTGCCCTCTGGAATGAACTGCCCCTGGAGGTTCGTATGATCCCCGACCTGTGTACCTTCCACCGTGCCCTGAAGACTCTTTCATTCCAACAGGCCGGGCTGGCTTAATATATGGATTTTAAATTGGGCATTTGTTTTTTTTAATCTTGTGAGCCAAATTTTATATATTCATTTTAAATTGTTTTTAAATTTTTTGAGCTTATGTGTGTTTTAATACAGCTGTATACCACCCTGAGTCCTTTGGGAGAAGGGTGGTATAGAAGTTTAATAAAGGAAATGAAATGAAAGCACCACAGTTGTGAAATGAGTGACACAGTTGTTAAGAATACTGCAATGGGCATAAATGATGAGCAGTCAAAAGTGCAAGGACCTATCAGAAATCACTTTTTTCAACCCTCTGGGTAGTCCCTGTGCATAGAGACTATTCAGAGGGCTGAAAAAGTTATTTTTGACTGGTGATTGCACTTTTGACTTGTCTTCGCACTTACTACTGTCCTCACATTTTACATTTTGCGCCCTATCTTGTCACGGTGGTGAAGAGAAGCAGTTGTGAAATGAGTGACATGGTTGTTAAGAATGCTACAACGGGAATAAATGTGAGGATGGTCATAAGTGTGAGGACTGGTCAAAAGTGCGAGGACTGGTCAGAAACTGTCCTGGTAGCACAGCAGACTAAAGCACTGTTATTAACATCAGCTGCCTGCAATTACTGCAAGTTCAAATCTCACCAGGTTCAAGATTGACTCAGCCTTCCATCCTTTCAAAGGTAGGTAAAATGAGGAACCAGATTGTGGGGGCAATAAGCTGACTTTGTATGAATATATACAAATAGTATGAAGGCTATTGCTTAGCGCATTGTAAGCCGCCCTGAGTCTCCGGAGAAGGGCGTCATATAAATCAAATTTTAAAAAAAGACTTTTTTCAGCCCTCTGAGTAGTCCCTATGCATCTAGCCACGACCACCTGGACACATGACCAATTAGCAACGCCCACCCGGTCACATGATCAACTAGCAACACCCACTCGGTCACATGACCACCAAGCCATGCCCACCCGGTCACATGACCATCAGGCCACACACCCCAATTAAGCCACGCCCACAGAGCCAGTTATTTAAAAAATTGAATCTCACCACTGGTTACAGGTGAATACAAAATTACCACACCAAATGTGGTAATATGCCAAATATACTGGCAAGGCACAATGTGTTGACATCCATTATGATTCCCTAATGGCTTGAAATCCAGGTTGTGCGGGGTGGGGGATATTGATGTATAGTGCCTCAAAATGCCAAGTGCTGATTTGGATCACAAAAGCTATAAACAAATTCTTTTCTTTTCAAAATGTACTCAGCATTTTGTACATTTGTAGTACATTGTACTTTTATCAGAAGCTGTGCTACTTTTGTAATTTTATTTGCAGATATTTAGCTAACAGATTTTAAAACACTGTTTTACATAATGTTTTAAAGGTGTTGGGGTTTTCTTGTCCAATTCATTTTCAAAAATCAATGTTAGAAGCCAACACAGATACCAACAGAGACAAGATTCCAGGTTAACATGGTGGTATAAAATCAGCTATTCTGAAATTGGAATCTTCCTTGATAGCCAAAGAAATAGATCACCCAATGTTGTCTTTCCGAATCATAAGTCATCTTTAAAAATACAATTCAATAGTGTACTTATATGACTTTTTAAAAAAGAATCTATAATGTATTGTATTGATTGTATTTCTTGGAGAGAACAATTTACCACATAACTAAACTAAAATTAGAATAAGTAGAGAACTATCTGGGCAAATACATAGCTTAGATTTCCTAACTGCTTATGTGTATATATATTGCACTTCCAAACTGTATACTCATGGTACAGACAGCGAAATATAACATTTCCTGTGTAGTGCTGCTTTTAATCTATACAAAACTCATCACTATGCAAATTTCAATGAGCCTCCCCTTCACAGGAAAGTATTTTGTAACCATAGCAATATTTCTTTACCTAACATAATTTCCCACTGACTTGTTTGTATCTAACAACCACAACTTTCCTTGTTTTAAACTGCCAGAAACTTCAAACTTTTCTCAGAAACTTTCTAACAAACATTTTGTGGCCTACAAGTTGTCCTCGACTTACTACCACAATAGACCCCAAAATTTATGTTGCTAAGTGAAACATTTGTTAAGTGAATTTTGCTTCCTTTTATGACCTTTCTTGCCACAGTTGTTAAGTGAATCAATACAATTGTTAAATTATTAACATTGCTGTTAAGTGAATCTGGCTTCCTTTTGCTTGTCAGAAGGTCACAAAAGATGATCACATGACTCTGAGACACTGTAACCGTCATAAATATGACCAATTACTAACCATCCAAATTTTAATCATATAATCATGGGGATGCTGCAATGGTCATAAGTGTGAAAAATGATCACAAGTCACTTTTTTCAGTGCTGTTGTAACTTTGAACAGTCACTAAATGAACTGTTGTAAGTCAAGGACTATCTGTATAAATATATTATGCTTAGCTCTTTACTTTCAAATAGTGAAATTGGCCAGAAAGGAAGATTAATCTCTCCCCCCACACACAAACACAAATAATTTCAGGGTGGATAAAAACCTGAGATTTCTTTTCTTTAATTAAAAATCAGATTTTTAAAATTTAAATCAGATTTTCTTTATTTTTATCCAATTTATTTTAATAAAATGCTTCTGGAGTAAAAATCTATCTAAATATAGTTTTCTATTTAAGACACATTAATAATTTAGTTTATTCAGCATGAAATGGAGCTTAGTTATGTAGCATAAGGCTGTATATTCTGCAATATTGGGACTGCCAGTGAGTCAACAGGAGGTCAGAGGAGGAGCTGCTGCGGGACAGAGGTGACAGCTCCTCTTTAAAAATTATGATTTAAATCGTTGAATTCACCCTGAATCTCTTTTTTT
>WNWU01000016.1:36999423-37054141 GCA_012654045.1 Ptyas mucosa | reverse complement strand
CTGCTTCATCATTACATTCTTTACCATTAGGTCCTTTTAGGGGTGGGGTAGATCTCTTTTTTTAAAAAAAATTGATTTATATGCCGCCCTTCTCCGGAGACTCAGGGAGGTGGCTTACAATGCGTTAAGCAATAGCCTTCATACTTTTGTATATATTTATTTATTTTTATATATATATATATATATATATATATATATATATATATATATATATATATATCTTTAATATGAAGTGGTGCTATTTGTTGGGTGTAAAATAATGAAAGCCAATCTCTTTTTTCTATCTAATCTTCTGAGAAAATAGGATTACCTAAGATTCAAAATTTCCTTCTTTTCATATATACTATAATAAGCAACTATACGCAGAATAAATGAGAAATATATTCAATCTATGTCTTTTTAAAAGAAATTATCAAAAAATTTGTCAGATCTTTTAGCATCTACTTTCTATTTATTTATATCTTCCTTTAAAAAAAAATTAAAGTACCGTTGTTTACATGGGAATCTCATCTGAAAAGACAAATTCATCTGAATTCAAATTCTGAATACTATACTACAAGGGTGTCAAACACTTTTTCATTATAATCCAGTGGCACACTGATTTTTTACCCCCAAAAAATAGATAATGTTCTGTGTGTGCTCCAGAAAGAAGATGCCTGTATGCCAGGTACCTTAAATTCTCAGAGAATCAGCACCACAGACCCTGGAAAAATCAAAATGTCAATTAAAAATTAACAATTAAAAATTTTGGGTGCCTTCTTTCTCAAGGCACCCAAAATATTATCTAAGGCAGGGGAATCAAATTTGATTTCATCGAGGGCCACATCAGGGTTGTGTTTGACCTCAGTGAGCCAGGGGTCATGGCCACGGGGGGGGGCATGATACGAGATTCATGTCGGGGGGCACCTGTGGTGGCCAAGTGCTAAGGCAGGAGTTCCCTGAGACCCTCCCTCACTCTCATTATACAGGTAAGCCTCAAGTTACGAATGTAATAGAGCCTGCCACTTACATTCATAACCTGCGGATTCATTTGATTGAATCAAGTTAAATGAACGTGATCATTCCCTGCTTTCCCCAATGCATTTGTTAATCCAGTGGTTCTCAACCTGTGGGTCGGGACCCCTTTGGGGGTCGAACGACCCTTTCACAGGGGTCACCTAAGACCATCCGAAAACACATATTTTCAATGGTTTTAGGAATAATTTTATGGTTGGGGGTCACCACAACATGAGGAACTATATTAAAGGGTCGCGGCATTAGGAAGGTTGAGACCCACTGTGTTAATCGAATGCGCAGGTCATTAAGTGCACATGAGGTATCTCTGAGTGGGGAAGAGCATGCGGGGCCTAATGCTGGAGTAGGCCATCCAAGGTCTCCCGCAATCCACTGAGATACTTCATGCTCCCCTGGGTCCCCACAATTGCTTCCCCCCCCATCCAGCCCCGCTGGATCTCCACAGACTGGGCCTGCTTTGCTAGGGTCCGGTATTCCACTTACTCCTCCCCACTCCATTTCCCATTGATTACTTACTTTTTGAAGATCTGACCCACTGGCAGAGAAGCCAAAGTGTTTTATTCAGATGATGGCGAAGCTGTAAGAACATGAAATCTAAGAAAACCATTTTCGCCAGCTTCTGAGTAAAAAAACTTCGGCTTGTGGCCATGTGGCCAGCAGGTCTCTGGTAGTAGAAAAGGCCTGGGTGGAGCCACAGCAGCCTCAGGACAGCTTCAGGGATTGAGGCAGCAGCAGCTGCTGCTAATCAACGAGGAGCTTCCTTCCTTTGTCTCATCGGACTGAACTGCAAGTCCCTTGTTGATTGGCTGCCACATCCCAATCCTTGAAGCTGCTCATTTGAAATAGCCAGGCAGCAAGCAGGAGGCTGCTAGACGCCGGCCAGACTGGGACAAAACTAAGCCTGCAGGCCCTCATGGCCTCTTTTATTCAGATGGGGAAAACTGTTTTTCTTACACATTCTTATAGCTTCACGGGCTTCTGAATGAAGACTTTGGCTTCTCTGCCACGTGGGTCAGCCTCTTCTGGAGCTCTTTGAAAAGTAAGTACAGTAAAGCCATAGGAAATGGAGTGGGGAGGAGTAAATGGAATCCGGGATGCTAGCAAAGCAGGCACAGTCTGTGGAGAGGGCCAAACGGAGCCTCGGAGGGCCAGATTCGGCTCATGGAGGCTCCATTTCGACCTGTAACAGGCCAGAGGAGGCCTCTGCAGGCCCCCGTGCCCCTATTTAGCTGGCAGAGTGCTGCAGAAGGCTGTCCAGACCAAAAACAGGGCACATGGTGGCTGCGCACTACCTCCGCGTGCCCAGTTTTTTCTAGCAGAAGTACCACGGGCCGGTCATTTGCTATTTCCAGGCCAGCTCCATGGGCCAGATCTAAGCACCCTGTAGGCTGGATCTGGCCTGTGGGTCTTGAGTTTTACACCCCTGCTCTAAGGTTTAAAAAAAGAAAAAGAAAAAGGGAAGTTTTGCTATTTTTATTATGCACTAGTTGAAGGAGGAGGAGAAGAATGTGGATGTGTGGGCAATACCTATGCAAATAGCAACTTTATAAGGTGCTGATAGCTCTAAAAGGAACTGGGAAATGGACTTGACACTACTCAAGTCCAGATCTTAAGAATTCAAGTTCACTCTAAGTCAGGAATACAAATAGCAATAGCAATAGCACTTAGACGTATATATTGCTTCACAGTGCTTTATAGCACTCTCCAAGCAGATTACAGTCAGCATATTGTACAGTCTGGGTCCACATTTTACTAACCTCGGAAGGATGGAAAGCTGAGTCAACCTTGATCTGGTCAGGATTGAACTGCTGGCAGTCAGTAGAGTTAGCCTGCAATATTGCATTATAACCACTGTGCCACCAGCCTCTTACGTAACCCACCTCTTTCTTTCTCTAAAAACACCTATTGGCAAATACATCTTTGCTACATCTTGCAACAACTTCCACATGCACCTGTTCCTCAAAATTATTTAAAACTCTTCAGTTTTCATTCTTTCCAAGTTGTTTTTCACAATAGCAGAAACATACTTTTTCCCCACACCAAACTGGATGATGTCATTCTGTTTGAAAAATGACTTATTAGAAAAAACACCACTTTTATGCTCCTATTCTAACTGAATACATAATATTTTGCTGCTACTAAAATAAGTTATTC
This sequence comes from Ptyas mucosa, assembly GCA_012654045.1. Classification (NCBI taxonomy): domain Eukaryota; kingdom Metazoa; phylum Chordata; class Lepidosauria; order Squamata; family Colubridae; genus Ptyas; species Ptyas mucosa. Next base: position 37,050,973 of record WNWU01000016.1, on the reverse strand, counting down.
ATAATTTTTGCTATCATTTTCATACAAAAAGCAAGTCTTTTGTATAATTTAACATCCATTTCAGTGCCCATTTTTCTTTTCTCATTACATTAACATTATTTAACTAATTATTTCCCAATTTCCCATTATGGTACACTTAAATTTTTATATATAAGAACTACAGGTTTTGCATTCTCAGAATGCAGAGAAGAGGTAGATTTGTACCCACTGTTCCAAAGTCTAATTCCAATATGCTTTGTCTTACTTAATGGGTAAAAAACCTGAAAACATTTCAAAACTGAAATGTAGGAAATGTCAATTGAAGAGGTGACATATGTTTTTTCCCATTGCTTTACAGTATTTAAAGTAATTACTTTTTCTTTTCACATATTCATTAACTGTTTACTGAAAAAAGGATGTACTTTTTAATAGGAAAAAAATCATTGATGCAAACTTCATTCAAGTTTTAATAGGTCGTAATAATATATATCTGTAGGTCACATGTAAATAATAACTTGCTTCTACAGATCTAAAGATACTCAGAGCAGATTTCTGCAAACAGAAGTCAATTTCCTGGAAAGTTCTTTATAATCAAGCTGCAGCAATTTCCACTGCCATGGTACAATACTGTACACATACAATTTCCTGCTAATTTTTAAGATGTTCATGTTAATACCAAACTTTCTTGAGGGATGAGGGATACTGTTGTATAAGATAAACATAGCTAAACTGTAAAACTGAAACAGAGGACATGCTTATATTTCTCTTAGATACGAAATTACTGCCCATTCACTTTTTCTAGACGTTTCTTTTTCACAATGCACTGTTTTGCAGATTTCAGACAACAATGAAAAGATATGTGTGAGCCATTCCTCCTCCACTCTTGCCCGTTTTTTCTATGCTAGTGTTTAGTATGGAAAAATAATTGGAAAATCCATTGAGAATCCTAAATTCAGAATTGGAAGAAAACTTGTGGATTGTTTAATCCAGTTCTCTGTTCAGTATAGAAACACTACCCACAATAAATTGTTATATGATTTCTGCTCAAAAATCTCCACTGAGGAATAACCTATCCTTATAATTAATTTGCTATTACAATCAAGAATTTAATACGCTAATAATCCATTCTAACAAAACTTTAGTTTCTTTTCTTATATTGTATTTAATTCTGCTTTCTCTGTTAGGAAAGTTGTATGGTGATGAACCATCGGGTATACAAAGAATCTTAATAACACCCAAATCATGTCTTTATTCCTGGCTAATATGCTGTATCAGATTCCTTCATACTTTTCACTCCACAAAATGATTTTTTATACCTTGTTGCACTTCTCTAAAGCTTTCCCCTGGTTTGAATTGTGGTTTCACTTACTTCGCATAAAATTGCATTAACTGTTTTGGACTCTTAAATTGTTCTTAACTCATCCTGTGAGTTGACTACATTTTTCATTTTCATTTTTGTGTGCATAATTGACAAATCAAGTACCCATTATCATATTATTGGTTGATCGATTACTATTCATATTCTACATGGAAAACTAACTCTAATCTCTGAACTACAACTGCCGGGTTCATATTTGACACTAAATCCAAAACAAGTAAGCCAAATTATAAATATGATGTTTCGACACAGAAAATAGCAGTCAATTCTGAAGAAGTGTTAGAATTTCCTTGCACATGATTATACATCTGTAACAGTGATGGGTTGCTACCGGTTCGGGCAAATCGGTAGCAGCGGCGGTGGGAGGCTCCACCCACCCGCCCAGACGTCTCTGTGCATGCGCAGAAGTGTTGTGCACACGAGCACCACTTTAGACAAATGGTTATCCAACATCTTCTTAAAAATTTCCAGTGTTGGAGCATTTACAGCTTCTGGAGGCAAGTTGTTCCACTGATTAATTGTTCTAACTGTCAGGAAATTAAATTAACTATTGTAAATTGAAGACTACCTGTAGTAGCCCATTCCCAATTAGTTTCTCTACATGCAGTGATCCTTAATTCTTTCACTAACTGCGCTGCTTTGCTTGAAAAACTCCATGGGTTTCTTTTAAAAAAAAAAACCAAATCCTTCCATTAGTGCCTGATTGAGCATATTGGTTCTGTTCCAGTCAGTCTGCTAGTTTAACTTGCCCTTACAGAAGAACACATAAAATAAGAAAGTGGTGAACCATAATGTTTATTTTATACATGGGTTAGTTTGGCTCTATTTTCAGCAGTGTTTTGTTATGGTGACTAAAAGGTCAATGACTGACAGATTTCACTATATTAGGTCAAATGTGCAATTGGAACATACACAATAGTGTTAGAATACTTTAAAATGTAAGGAAAAACATAGCTGTTGTAAATCATACATACAGGTATACTGAATACATGTTGTAATATTTTCATTATTATGTAGAATTATTCTTTATAAGTTACTATTTTTATTAACCAATATTTCATACAAAGCAGGAACTAGAAACTTACTAGTAAGTTTCATTACTCATTTTTAAGAAAGGAAAAAAATAACATGTTGTTTTATTTAGAACTAAACAATGAGAAATCATTCCAGAAAATCAAAATCTGGTAGAATTTCCCTTCATACTAATGAAACCAAAAGGTTCATTTTATTCAGTAAATGACAAAAAGATCACAAGTAACCAATTTCTTTAGAGTCCCTAAACTAATTATTCTGCGAGCCAACTTAGATAAAGACTGATTTTGTTTCTTAAAATCATGTAAAGAAAATCCAGAAATCCTCACATATCACAGAATAATGTATAATACATTCTTAAACAGCATCACCTCATATTAACATAGAGTGGCCTTTCCCAACATAGCTCCTTGCAGAACTTCTGACCTACAATTCTCATGACTGACAATGGAGTGACCATCTACTTCTAACACTGAGCACCTTTCCACGCATGGCCCTGCCATTGTTGGGCTTGTATGGCAAGCAGATGAAATCTTTTGCAGGATGAGCAATTTTGTAGGATGAGCACTTTGGATGAGCAATTTCATCCAATCAATATTTATCTAAATACCTGACATGCCAATGTACAATACTTATTAAGTAGATAATTATCAGAAACTTTTAGCTCCACTCAGTCATGAGATATGATTTGTTTTAATTCCAGCAGAGGTGGTCAGTCTTGATTCCTGGAGACTATATTGTTAATTCCATGCAGTTTTTCCAGCAGTTAGTAAAGCTGCAACTTGAATGATTTATGAGAACTAGGAATCTGTTGGTTATGTGTAAGTCTTAGTGTTTTTGAAGTTGTACCACTTGCCTTCCTAATCTAACTGATAAATCCTTCATTGTTAAAGAGTTCCTGCCATGGCTTACAATTGTGCTGATGTGATCTCATCAATAACTTAGTCACCTCAGTTAATAACTTAGTCATATCAGTCAATAATTTCAGCTAACTGCCTACACATTACTTTCAGTTATTATTTCTTACACAGATTAATGATTAAAGAGAAATGAAACTTAAAATTCCTTTCTTTGGGGAAACAAAGGGTAAAATATGCAGCACTGGTTTAAAAAAAAAAACACCAGTGGCATCTCAGAAGTTCCCAAAGTAACCTTCCCAACAGATTCAGTAAATATCACCAAAAATAAGAGCTGCTGGGCTTTGTATTTCAGCAACATCCGAAGAATCAGATTCCTAGGTATGGGAGGCTTTCCAAATTCTACACTCGGTCATTACATCATGCAAACAAAAAAAGGGATACTAATGGAACCCAGCATTCCTTTTCTGCTCCCACAGCCTAAATCAGGACCATATTCAGATGAGTTTATTAGCCCAAAGACTACAGCACGGATGTCTTTCATACATTGAATCAAAAGTCTCAAATAAGTAAAAATAAATTAAGAGTATCATGGTAAGCCATTAAACATACTGTAAATGGTTTGTGGTTGTGCCACTTGCCACTTTATCCTGTGGTTGTACATAAACCAGAGTTTATTTTGCCATTTCACTTTGGCACTTACTGTAAGTTATAAGAGTTGCAGAGTGCTGAATAGTGCTGTTGTTGATATTGGAACTGGGTTCTCTGCAAAAGGGATTTTGGAAGCTATGTTTTAATTCCGAAGCACGAAACTCCAGGCAGAGATACCTAATTCTTGTCCTGCCACCAAAGCTTTTGACTTGCAGTGCCTTCAAACTCTTGCCCCCCTCCTAATGCAAGTCCTTCCTGGGCCTGCTCCTATTGCCGCTATCATTGCTGCAGCTGCTTCTTGCTACAATGCTACACTGTTAAGAGTAAGAAATACAATATACATATTGTATATACATACAATATGCAAAGGATAATTGCACGGTGGTGATGGTGGTGGAGGAGTGGGGAAAGGATTATATTAAGTACAGCAAATTGGAATACTTGGAGTACTGGTCCAATTCTGCTCACCATAATACAGAAATGATGCTGAAACCCTAGAAAGAATACAGGAAAGAGCACCAAAGATAATAAGAGGTCTGGAGACTAAATCGTATGATGAACAGTTAAGGGAACTAGGTATGTCTAGCCTAAAGATAAGATATAGGAGTGACATGATAGCTGTCTTCTGGCATTTGAGGGGCATTCACTGAGAAAAGAGTATCAATTTACTTTCCATAACAGCTGAAGGCAGGACAAGAAACAATGGGTGGAAGCCCGTTAGATACAATCTAGAACTAAGGAGAAACTTCCTACAGTGAGAATAATTAATCAATGGAACAGTTTGTCTCCCAGATTTTTAGATACTCCATTGCTAGAAATTTTCAAGAAAAGATTGGACAATCATTTGTCCAGGATGGTAGTAGGTCTTCTGCCTTGGGCAGGGGGTTAGACTAAAAGACCTCCAAGGTTCCTTCCAGCCCTATGATTCCATTCCATTCATATTCCACTCCACTCCCCACTCCAAAACCCAATAGTGTGTGATGTAGATAACAATGTCCTTGCATGTAGCCATAGTCAGAATCAGTTCCCCCTGCCCCTGTCATTGATCTTACTTCTCTCTTTAGGGTGAGAAGTGCAACTGCCCACCCAGATGCAATAGGCTAAGGGGTAGCTGTACTCTTCTCTTAAAGGTGCCTGATCCCAGCAGCATTGTAACATCCCAGTATAGGATGAAGCAAGCAGTTTCTTTCATTCTTCCTTACACTCTGTCCTTGCACAGGAATGGCTAATTCTGCCTTCATCTGTAGCTGGATCTCATTATGCCTTAGGCAAAATAGATATTACAAGTTCCTATGTACTTGAGATGTATGTATCAAGGTATTTGTGTCATTACTGACTATAAGGTAGCTGCCCTGACATGTAAGAGTGACACAGATTTTCTAAAAAAGCTAAATATGTTGTTTGGATGGTCTGAGGCCACAATGTTCCAGCAAGGAAGACTGTTCCCCTCCCTGATGAGCAGGTGCTCAGGTTTGATACAATTGTTGTTCGGATGTTTCTGAGGAAAGTCAATACTTGGAAAGCTGCTGTCCTGAGTACTTAAAGAGTGTGCTGACCAACTGGCTACTGTTCTCACAGGCATCTTCAATCTCTCATTGCATCAAGCCGTGGTTCCATCATGTTTTAAGACTGCAATCATTGTATCAGTGCCCAAAAAAACTATCATCACATGCCTTAACGATTACCGTCCAGTTGCACTCATTTCCATTATGATGAAGTGTTTTGAGAGATTGGTAAAGGACTATATGGTTTCATGCCTTCCCCCTACATTTGACTCATTACTCCCTATCAGAAGAACCACTCAATAGATGATGCACCTTCCTGTGTGCTTCATCTTAGCTTGGCACATCTGGAGGAGAAGAATACTCATGTGCAAATGCTGTTCGTTGATTTTAGTTTGGCATTCAACACAATCATTCCTCAGCATTTGGTGCACAAACTGGGCCTATCAGGTTTTAATATTCCTTTATATAATTGGATACTGGATTTCCTTATGGATAGGACTCAATTTGTGTGAGTTGGGAGAAAAGTTTCCACTTCCATCTCCTTGAGTATGGGTTCCCCACACGGCTGTGTCTTGAGTCCATTACTGTTCACCTTGATGACCCATGACTCCTGTGTCAAATCTGCTATGAATCATATTGTGAAGTATGCAGATGACACAGCAGTGGTTTTATCCGGGATGACAATGAAGATGCTTATAGGGAAGAGGTGAACGCTCTGGTGGACTAGTGCAATAAAAGTAACCTGGTTATAAATGTTAATAAAACAAAGGAGATCACTGTAAATTTTAGAAAGAACCGGCATGGTCATACTCCACTCAGTATCAAGGATGCAGCTGTAGAGTTGGTCAATTGTATTAAGTATCTGGAGGTGCAGATAACTAACAACCTGAACTGGTCTCTCCACACGTCATCCTTAGTGAAGTGTGCAAACCAGCGTCCACATTTCCTGTATCAGATGAGGAGAGCGCATCTTTCTCCTTCTGTCTTGGCCACTTTTTACAAAGGCACGACTGAGAATGTTTTAACAAATTGCATCACTGTTTGGTTTGGTGCCAGCAATGCCCCAGATAGGAAGTCTATACAGAGAGTGGTAAGGACAACCGAGATTATAGGAAGCTCATTTCCTGTTATTCAGGACACTGTAAGCACTATATGCTTAGAGCTCAAAGCATTGTCAGAGATCCCACACACACACTTCACGGTCTGTTTCTGTTGCTCCCCTCTGGGAGGAGGTTTCGAAGTATTTCTAGCAGGACTATCAGATTCTGTAACAGCTTTGTTCCCTTTTCCATCCATCTGGTAAACTCGCAAGATTCATTTTTCTCGCCATGTACATGTATACATCCGAACTAGACTGTGTTGTTTCTCTGTCTCATTTAATATATGTGGGTATATGCATAATTTTGTGTCAGAGTTTCTTGCAAAAATCAAATCCAGAAGCACACACAGATAAACTGATTCAGCAGGATTCATTAACTTCTTTATACACATAATAACAGATGAAGTATTTACAATACTAATAGTTTATTCTTCTTCAACATAATAGCAGTTACAACACAAGGCAGGAGGGAACAGTTAGTTTCATTTTCAGCAGAGCAGCAGACAATGTGAAACCACACATTGGTTTCAGTTTCTCTTCTCTGCACAGAATCAGAAGCTGCAGACTAAGACACACCCTGGCTCCAGTCTGTCTCGGCTCCCAATTGGCTGACTTAGTTGTTATGCCTATTCATTGGCTGACCTTGTTACCATGTCTTCCCAATCATGAATATTCTAACACTCCTCCCTTCATGACTGGAAGAGACAAAATCAAATTACCTTAATATTCTTCAGATACCTGTATTTGAAGACTTAAATTCACAGTTCTCTTCAAATATCTGAGAACCCTTTTACTGTGGTACATCCTTTGTAATGAAACAAAGATCATCCACAAATGCCAATAGTTGACAATCCCCACCTTGTAACTTACTGGTGTATATGCAATCATCAGCCTTGTTCAATTTATACACCGTATTAGGCCTTTTATTTTCATATCCTGGTGCTTGAACCATGCAAATTTCTTCCTCTAACTCCGCATTGAGGAATGCAATGGTTATGACATGCCAAATTTTATGGCCATGTGCCACTGCCAACGCTAGTGAGAGTCTTATGCTTTTACTCTTTACAGTTGGCGCAAATACCTCATCATAGTGCACATTTTTCAACTGTGAAAAACCTTGTGCCACTAACCTTGCTTTATACTGGACCTCATTGTTCGGCAGTACTTTCTTCTTGTATACCCACTTGCATCCTACAGCTTTGCTACCCTGTGACAGTCATAGATGTGAACACTTTATTGTTCATCCATGGATTTCATTTCTTTGTCCATGGCTTCTTTCCACTTTATTTGTTCAATTTTAGGTAATGCCAACACTTCCATATGAGCCTTCCTTGGCTCATACCAAACATTACACACTTTAACTTTACTAGCAGAATACCTGTCAGGTGGAATCCCCTTGTTCCATTGCTCTGACCTGCGTGGCATTGACTGCTCCTGTGCTTTAAATCTCTCTTGCTTCATATCTTTTTCAGCTTTTTCTCCCTGAACGCTGACACCATCACTAAGTGAGTTACCATCACTAAGTGGATCATTCCAAAAATATGCATCAATTCTGTTCCACTTTTGCTCTGCAAAGCTAGCAGACCTGGAAATCACTATTCTTTTGATCCCATCAGTAAAATGATAGCCTTTTGAACCAGGCTCATAGTCCATAAGCCTGAGCTTTCTAGCCTTTGGTTGTCCTTTTCTTCTGATTGCTTTTGGAATATGCCCCCCACGCATTGCTTCCAAAAACCCTTAAATATGCCAGAGATGGCTTTCTCCCATATAGCACTGCATATGGAGTATCATTAATGGATGAACTCCACAGTCTATTAATTAAATAGTTAGCAGTCAACATGGCTTCACCCCAATATGACCTTCTCAGACCAGAATCCTCCAGCAGTGAGTCCTTCATGATTTCTAAGACTCCATTCCGTCTCTCAAAAACACCATTCTTAGTTGCTGTGTATGGATTTGTGCATCTATGTTTTATTCCTAACTGTCCATTGTTGAAAACTTGTTGACATAAATTCTCAATCTCTGTCAGTCTCCACATGACATACCTATCTTCTTTTACGAAGCTTACCCATTAAGAAGCATTTAAGAATTTGCTTAAATTTCTGTAGCACCTCTATTTTACTCTTTAGTAAACAGCAGAACCCAAACCTGCTGTAGTCATCTACAATGACCAGCGCATACTTTGCTCCTCCCAAACTGGCTTGCATTGGCCCAACCAAATCTGCATGTACCAGCTCTAGAGCTCTTGTTGTCTGCCTTATGCTATTTTTGCTTACTGGGAATGCTTTAGACTTTGATGATTTGCATACTGCACAGTCCAAGTATGCCTTACATCCCTTTAAATTTAATCCTTCTGCAAACATTTGCATTTTTTGCAAAACTTTGAAGCTGGCATGGCCAAGCTTCCTGTGCAAAAGATGAACACATGAATCGTGTTGTGGCACATTTACAAATGTTTGTGTACATTGAACCTTTTGTCCCTGCAACATAAAGATTATCCTCTTTATGCCCTGTGCACATACATTCCCATTTCTCTTTATGAGACACCTTCCATTTGCAAATGTGGTCTCAAATCCTTGCTTGTCTAAACTAGAGACACTTAGCAAATTATTTCAGGCACACATAATATATCATTAAACTTTTTGTTTCCAGATATGGAATTTGCACACTGCCTCTTCCAATAACTTTAGCCCTCTGGCCATTTGCCAAGGCTACTGTATTTCCAGCAGCTGAATCCAACCTGTAAAACAATTTAGGATTGTTATCAATTGTTTGACTTGCCCCACTGTCAATCAACCATTTGTCTCTGCTATTGCAATAGCTAACTCAACAGCAACCTGTCCATCTTGCAAATTTCCTTGCAAATAATTCTTGTCTTGCAAAGTCCTTCTTTAAATGAGTTTTTTCACCACAAATGGAACATATCCGTTGTTGCTGTTCTTTCTGCTTGCAGTCTTTGCTGAGTTATAATCTGATCTCTTCTGCTGCTACATTTCTCTTTGTAGACACCTTGTCTGTTGCTAGGCTCCCTGGAGACAGCCAGTCTATGGAATTTTCCATTCTTCTCTCTCTGCTCCTTGCGCCCCCACCTCAAGAATTCCTTCTAATGGCGTTTCTGCTCCTCAGCAATCAAAAAAGCCTTTAAAGCCTCCAAACGCAATTCCTGCTCTGGTTTGCACTCAAATACTGCAGAAACAATGTTCCAAGTTTCATCAAGACTGTTTAACACTAGCAGCACCTTCTGAGACTCAGGAAACTGCAATTCACACTGCTCTAACTCCACAAATAAAGTTTGCATTTGTATAAAATGCTGCTCCACAGATTCACCTGGTTGCAAACAGGCTCTGTGCTTTCTTGATAATTGGACAATATTGCATGCTGACACACTCAGATGCATATTTCTTAATTTCAGCCAGACCTCCTTTGCAGTCTTTAAATCAGCTACATTGAGAAATTGTTCATCTTCTAAACTCAATATGATATAAGACATTGCTTTATCATGCTGCCTCTGATCTGCAGCTGTAAATGGCACCTGTGGTGGCTTAATAACCATATTCCACAGCTTCTTAGCCTTAAGAAAACATTCCATCTTTGCAGCCCAAATGATATAGTTCTTCTGTCCCAAATGAGGCAGAGAACTTTCCTGCAATTTAACAGTAGCCATCCTCTTCAGCTTAATTACAGTTCAGTCTTCTGTGTGCTCTGGGCCCATAACCTGTCAGAGTTGCTTGCAAAAAATCAAATCCAGAAGCACACACAGATAAACTGATTTAGCAGGATTCATTAACTTCTTTATACACATAATAACAGATGAAGTATTTACAATACCAATAGTTGTTTCTTCTTCAACATAGTAGCAGTTACAACACATGGCAGGAGAGAACAGTTAGTTTCATTTTTAGCAGAGTAGCAGACAAGTTCACACACACTGATTTCAGTTTCTCTTCTCTGCACAGAATCAGAAGCTGCAGACTAAGACATGACCTGGCTCCAGTCTGTCTCAGCTCCCAATTGGCTGACTTAGTTGCTATGTCTATTCATTGGCTGACCTTGTTACCATGTCTTCCCAGTCATGAATATTCTAACATTTTGTATTTATTTATTTGTTTATTTTGTCATGTTTATGTAGTTTATATTGGAGGTGGTGATCTTTTGAGAGCTGTATGCAATGAAATTTCATTTTAATGTATGCCAATTAGTGTACATTCAAAGTGACAATAAAGTAGTTCTGTTCTGTTCTGTTCTGTTCTGTTCTGTTCTGTTCTATTCTATTCATATTGCAGGCACACCACTGGGGGAGGAGGCAGTAATGGCAGCCATTGCCTGTATGGTATCTATCAGGTCCCATAGATCTCTATCAGGACCTTGCCATTCTAGTGGGAGGGAGAAGGATTTGGGTTACGCTTGCATTGGATTTTCTTTGTTCCTTTACTCTGCTTTGATGTACCTTTGGGATGTTGGGAGGGGGAAAGAATGTGCCTTGGGCCACCAGAGAAGCAAAATCATGGCGCCTGGGAAATGCCTGTTATCACCTTCTCAGCCCAAAGCTCTCACAACATCTTTGCACCTTGGGATTGTCTTAAAGATGAACTGGACATTGGGAGGGACCTTGAAAGGAGCAGTTTAAACTAATGCAGGGAGGAAATCCCCCATCGAGTCTCAAGCTGACAAAAGACCCAGCGTGTGGACAAAGGACGGAATCATCCTGGGTGATTCCACAAAGCCGAGGTGGTCTGTCAGCGTAGGGAAGGAGGACTGGGATGGGAGAACCTGAGGAGTCACCTTTAACTGGGGCAGTCGACAGCAGGGGTGGGAACACGAGCTGGAAACCCTTTATGATGACTACAAGATGGAGGAAGCATCAGGCCGATCCAACCAACTCATGAAACAAGCAATGAACGTCATGAGGGAGACCCTCCAAGGCATGAGAGTCTGAGACGCCAGGGCCTGTGCTGCTGGAGACAAGAGAGGCTGAAAGGAGGCCATCAGTGAGCAAGAAAATTCCCCAGCCCCTGGGACTTCCGCAGGTGTCATGGAGAATGCCAATGAACCCATCACCACCCCAGCCAACCCACCTTGGAGAGACTCGGGCAAAGTGCAAGTTCCTCATGATGGTGGCAGGGGACAACCACATGGCATGCCCCTTGGCCATAAAATTCAATGGAGACCCCCAGCAACTGGGGTTCTTCCTGGCACATATGCCTACCTACATGCAAGAGTATGGGAGGGATCTCTCAACTGAAGGAGTCAGAGTCATCACCCTGGCCCTGGAGGGGGCTGCCGCATGCTGGATGGTGACCCTCCCCAACACAGATGCCCCTGATCTCCAAAATTTCAACCACTTCATGAAGGCCCTGAAGAGCAGATTCGAGGACTGCCTAGCTAACCAAAAAGCCAGGAACTGCATCAAAATCGTAAATCAAGGTCACTGGCCTGTAACCGAATACATAGAGGAATTTCGAGACCTGGACTGCCACAAGGACTGGCCAGATGAAATACTGGTGAGCTGTTTCAAGGACAGACTGAATGATGACCTGTACTATGCTTGCATCACCAGAGGAGCCTCAGCTCACCTGCACAACTAGTACCTCTCGGCAAAAGAAGCCGAAATCAATGAAGCCTGAAACCAGTACCATTCAGCAGTATCTGGAAGAGGTCACCACCTGAGAGGAAGAGAGAGGTTGCCAAGCCCCAGTCCACTCTATCATGCTCAACAGCCTGTTTCAAGTGTGGAAAGGAAGGCCACCGCACGGTGACCAGATAGAGAGATCGGCAATTCTGAGGAAAGTCAGCAAAACCTTCCCAGTGCTCCAGAGAAACCGCCCTGAAGAGCAGCGAGGTCCTGGTCCTCCCCCAAGCACAGACCTGGAACTCCAACCCCACAAGAAGAGCCTGTCCAACAGTGACAACGATGACCCCTTGGTAAGTGGGACGATCGAGCCCATAACTGTGCCCGTAAAACTGCTATCCCAAGCAAGGGGCAGGAGGTGGCACTGACAGCCCTACTAGACTCGGGCTGCACCCAGTGCCTAATAAGTCCAACCTTAGTGGGAAAACTGGAGACCCAAGTAAGACAGTTAAAAAACCCCATAGTGTTTTGCCAGCTCGATGGGTCCATCATGGGAAGAGTCTTGCCCACATTTGCCACAGAGCCCTGGAGCTTGTCATGGAGAGTCACTCCATGATTATTGCTTTTTATTATGATTATGGGCATGGAATGGTCCCTGCTCCTAGAACTATCATGGCTAAAAATGTGGTACCTGTGGATGGACTGGATGAAGGGGACCCTGATGTTCCCAAGCAGGGGGAAACCCCAGGAGAAAAGTGTCACAAGGAAAACCCAAGCTGCAGAAATGAAGTGGCAGCTGTTGTCCAAAGTGAGCTGCTGCAGGGCATTCCTAGGAATACTGCGGCCTAGCAGAGGTGTTTAGAGAGATGGGGTTGGACGAACTTCCCCATCGATCTATTAATTGTGCCATCGAGATCCTCCCAGGAACTAAGCTACCAAAGCTGAAACTCTACTCCATGACCCCCGGGAGCTAGATGAGTTGTGCAATTTCACAGACAAAAACTTGGAGTGTGATGTCAAACCCTGAACCTGGGGTTTGCCATGCCTGGGTGAGGGCCCCTGCACAGGTGGTGGGCAATGGGACAACGAAGGTTGCAGCAGCGGAGCTGACTGATGGAGAAGCCAAATCACAGCTGATCGCGGCTGGCCAGGATCCGGTTGACAATCAGCCATTCGGGGGTGCAGCGACCAACCAGCGCAGGAGCCGGCACACAAAAGAACGAGAAGCCAAAGGAGGGTTTGGCCCAGTTGATGTTCAGCTGTTCTGCTGACAATCAGCTGTTGAGCGGACCTGTGGCCCAGCCGGCAAGCACCTCCGGGAGTCTGCCAGCAATCAGTTGATTGGACCTGACTGCTAACTAATTACCAAGGCAACGGGAGGGCGTGACTCTGACCCTTGAAAGGCACTGGAAGGCAGACGCTCCTAGCGCTGACTTTACATCCTGTTTTGTTGTCTGTGCCAGAGTCCACCAGTTTTTTAGATGGATGCTTCTTGCAACCATCTAAAAAACGTGGACCAAAATTCGTAGGACCATTCCCCATTACCTGCATTATTAACCCGGTCACAGTGGAGCTACAATTCAGATTCTGCCTACATTTTCTTGGCTATCACTGTCTTCCAATAAAAATTCCTTTTGAAATGCTGTTCGTTTCAAGAGTTCTACTTTCTTGAGAAGGCTGGTGAGGCAGGAACTTACAGTATCACTAGCAGCAAATTCAGCAAAGCTTTTTCTTTGGGACATGGCATCTGCTACAGCTGGCAAACAAGCAGGGAGCAGGAAAAAGAAATAGTTGCATACCAGAGAGCCTCTTCTTAAATAAGGAGCCGAGTAGAAATGTGTACCTACCAAAGAAGGTATCTATGCTTCTCAAGTAAAGGGAGCAGAAGGCAAGGCAATGAACTGAACTTGCATCCAAGTATGCCACCTAAAAGACACCTTTTTGGGAGACACATTACCTATGCATGGCCTTAAATGTGCTGGTGCTGGCCAAACAGGTGACCTGTAGAGATGCAAGCAGTCACAAGTTAGAGACTCCTAATCTGACTAGAAATGCTAAAGCATTTCCATTGTTCCTTTCTACCTTTACAGCACTACACACTCGAGAATGAAAATGAGACACAGCTATCTAACCATATAGGTACTTAATAGGTTTCCACCTTACAAAGATAATCTACTTCTCCTTTTCTTCCACAGCTTTCAAACAATGCAGCATTCAAACTGCCATTACCTCTAACCAACTTTATTGGTCATCTGCATCTATTTTCCTTGAAACAACTGCAAATTATACACAAATAGCAAAGTTCTGTGTCTGACATATTCAGTCTTATTTTATATATGTAACCATACATACATAATACGCATTCAAATTTGAAGAAAGATGTTTGTTTAAGTTTGTGCCACATAGAGGCTGCATCACCTTCTGTTCACTTGGCAAGTCATATTTTTGATGAGGAGTGCTACACTTCTGCATGTACTTTGATATAAATAAAGTGAAGACTGGGAAAATCGTGTTATATTATTAAAAAGAAAGGTGTTAGATACTCAGTGAGTGAATTAGTGCATGGACATTGGGAAGCAAGGATAGTTTTCAAGTCTCTCCCTCCCTCCCTCCCTCCCTCCCTCTCTCTCTCTCTCCCTCCCTCCCTCCCTCCCTCTCTCTCTCTTTCTCTCCCTCCCTTCCTCGTGTGTGTGTGTGTGTGTGTGTGTTGGGAATCGTATCAACATAAACTAGATTTAGTGAGACCTTTTTTAAAAACTTCTGCATCGAAATTATTTTGCTTGCTACTGCTTAATATTTTTTCTGAGCCTTTTAGAACACCAATTACCCAAACAGAAAATAAATAATAGATACACTATACTATACAATATTGTACTGCTACATATAGTTATAAACTTTAAAAAGGAATCTTATGATTCAAAAGGTTTTAGAACATTCTTAACACAGGATTATAAAAAACACAAATATAAAATTGGAAGAGCCAGCTAGAAAATAGGTTATAATTTTAGGCATTTTTTTACAACTGCTTTGCATTATTCATTAAACACAGTGACATATGAACCATAGCTACTGATTAAAGGAAAAATTATATTAAGGCTTTCTATAACATTTTTGAAAGAAAAATGGGAATCTATTGATCAACATCAGCCTGATTTATATGCAAATATGGAATATTTATCTTCAGAATATAAATTAAGTACAAGTATCCTTGACTTTCAGCCACAATTCAGCCCAAAATTTCTGTTGCTAAGTGAAACATTTGTTAAGTGAATTTTGCCTCATTTTACAACTTTTCTTTCCATAGTTGTTAAGTGAACCACTGCCATTGTTGAGTTAGTAACATGGTTATTAAGGGAATCTGGCTTCCCCATTGACTTTGCTTGTCAGAAGGTCACAAAAGGTGATCACATGATCCTGAGATACTGCAACATCATGAACATGAACAAGTGTCTGAATTTTGATTATGTGACTATGGGGATGCTGCTATAGTTGTTAGTGTGAAAAATAGTCATGTCACTTTTTTCAGTGCTATGGTAACTTTGAATGGTCACTAAACGTACTGTTGTAAGTCGAGGACTACACATACAGAATACCTTGTATTATAAACATGAAATAAACTTCTACAGAGTTAAACTTGCCAGATTGAGTAGTGTGTAGAAAAAATATATGGAGATTAGCAAATTAAGCCTTTTTTAAAACCGTGTTGATGTTTCATTTATATTCCTCCCAATATTCCAAATGCCTCAATGATGTCTTTATATTATGAAGAGAAAATGATATTTCAAATAAGACAACTTCTAACTTGAAAAAAATTATTATTAAGCAAAAATTGAGCAACTCAGCAGGCATTGCTAAATATGCATACTATATGCAGTTTAGCATGATGTTTCATTTCTGGGGGAATAATTTGCCAGCTGGCCATAATGGTAAATCTGATTGTTACTTTCTAGTTTTTATTTACTACAGTTCCTACTTTTAGGTATCTTAGCAAGATAGAGCTTTATGGCCTAAGCATCACTGGCTCGATTTACCTTTTCCAAGTTTAACTGTTTTTTTAATATTTATCAATATGTCACCTAGTATAACTAGAAATGATATAAACAAGGAGAAACAAACTCATTAAATTATCACTCCAAAATCTTAATTGGGAATTTAAGTTGTGTTCCTTATCAGGAAATCTGAATGCCAACCTCATTTAAAAAGTCTACTAACCCAGGGGTTCCCAGTCTGCAGCATGGGCCACGCATACAAGCAAAGCCCCATCTACGGGATGCAGGCAGCACAGAAAACCATGCCCCTTCTGATCCATGGAAAAACCTCTCTCCACAAAACCAGTCCCTGGTGATCAAAAGGTTGGGGGCCTGTGTACTAGCCTGTTCCTGTTTGGTTCCCTGTACATTACAAACAGCTACGCTATTCATAAATTTAATAACATGTGAATAGGTTAGGACTGAAGCAAGATTTCTGGTTTACTATTCCTCAGGAAAACAAAAAACTAAAGGCAAATTATTGTTGACCATCTGTTCTGTTCAAAATCAGAATAAGCTTTTGTTTCTTCAGGGTAAACTAAATCATAAAATGAATTTGAATGCCATAAGAAATGCTAGGAGTTACTTTACTGATATAAGCTAATATAATGAAATCTTGAAAGTCTAATCGTGTTTCTCCTCTTCTTCTCTTATACTAAAAAGAGTCTGGATTCTCTTTTTTCTCACACTTTCTTTTCCTGAGACAAGTTAATGTTTTCCCAATGAATGTGGAATATTTTGCTCAAAGCCTACAATCATCTGGTTAGCCTCTATTTTTTCCAATCAATCTTATTGAAGACCATTTAAGAGTGGTTGACAAAATGCAGAGTTAGTTAAATCATGAATTTAAAGTATAATTCTGTACATTTCTAGCCATCACGAAATTGCCTCAAAAATCTTGTGAAAAGTTTCATTGGGATTGAAAAAAACCCGCAAAGAATTTAGATCAGGGGTGTCAAACTCACAGCCCAGGGGCCAGATGCATCAAAGGGGGGGAAGTCACAATACGTCACGTGACACCACCATGATGCGAGTTTGACACCCCTGATTTAGATCTTTTCTCCAGATATCCAGAAACATGGAGCTACCTAATTCCTTAGCTATCAAATACTGATTTTTAATATTTAGTAAAAACAATAATCATCAAGATCTCCCTTTGAATTTTCCCGTAATATTTTTAATTAGTGTTATCTGTCTGATCATTTAGTTAATTAATTTATTAATATATAGTTGTAAATTCCATACATGCCATAATTTCACTATATTTTAATTATTTAGCTCATCTCCAATAGATTCCAAGGTATTGTTCACACATTAGAATTCAAAATTATAAATAAACATTATAAGAATCAAAATAAATACCATCCTAATCCAAAAAATGAAACAATAAAGCTACATAATTAACCTAAATTCAGTAGAATTTCTGATATCAACCGAAATCTCTAATTAAGACATGTTGCCACAGTGCCCCCCACCTGACATCCTCTAACATGGAGCTGCTTGAACTTCCTTAGGATACCCCAAAATTGGAGAACCACTACAAAAGGAATACACTTTTCCCACATGGGGAATGAGGGAAGGAATAATCACTCTTCATGGACAAGCAACATGCTTTTACAGACACAACTGCTTGCAACTTAATCAGATAGTCTTTAGCAGGATTGCTGAGAGGAATAGTAAAATCCCCTGTTATAGCAGTGAACAGGAGTATTCTTATTTTCAGGAGTACCAGGAGTAAGAGGGATGTACTTAAGGCATTCTATGTGATCAAAACATTTGTCCAAACACAATATTTGGAGCTGGATGGAAAGCTGAGGGAGCCGAGGGAATCGTCTACAGCAACCCAAGCCTCCCTTTGATGTTATGGCAGCCGGAAAGGAGATGGGCTGCCAGGTGGGAGGGACCTGGGGAGCAGATGGCGACGAATTCGGCACCCAGAAGCCTGGAGGCTTGCAGGCCGCATCAAACTGATATTTAGCCCAGATTCAAGAATTGGGGTATATGACTCAGCGGTTAGCTGAGCTTGAAAACCCCAAATGGACCTGGACCTGGGAAGAGCATGGCAGAATTTGCCCGGAGAAGACGGGTAGGACTATAGGGGGGGGAATTGGCCCGGAAAATCGAAAGGAGGCTGGGAGTGATAGAGGGGGATTGATGAATTGCCACCTGGTCTCCCCCTTGGGATTCGCTCCCCTCCCTATGAAAAGGCCTCCCCCATTCCTGCCTGGACTCTCTATTAGGTCGGCCCATCTTTTCCATCACTATTGACATGTTTCATCTCTATCTCCTCTTGCTGTTGGCTGTTTTATTCCTGCCTTCCAATTACCGCCTTTGGCCTTGGCTCGGGGGAAGGGAGATTGCTGGCTGGAAGGAGAAGCTGAGAGTCCAGAACATTGACTGCTGTTCCATCTGCAGGAAAAGAGTGACTTCTGTTGGCCTATGTTATCCAGCCACTGTGAGAGAACGGCTGTGGCTACCTGCCTGCACTGCTATTTGACCTGAACGCCCCATCGCTGTGAGAGAGTGAAGGGGCCCCAGATTTCCCATGTCCAACCGTATTGCCATCTTTCGCCTCTATGACTATCGCTGACACCCAGAGTTTCACTTTTTTACCTCATTATACTTGTATGGCTTATACCTCGGCGTATCTGCTCGTGCCACGAGATGCTCCCCTCTCACGGCGATGGCCTTCCACTTTATCAAAGGCCTACCTTAAGGACGGGCTTTGGAGCCCCAAGAGGTGGCATGTTTTAAAGTGGGGATTGAAGGTTTTTTTAATTAGGGTTTTTAATAATCTTTTAAGGTGAACTGGGAGGACGACCAAAGGGGATCGGGGAGGTAATCCACCAAGGTCAGAGCCGAGCCCGGCACGGGGTAACGGTTTGGAGGGTGCAGGACGAGGGACTGGGGAGGGGATGGAATGCTATCCTAATGAGGGATGTACCATCAGCACGGTGGATGGGAGGGGCAGATATGGCGGGAGCAGGGGGCCATATCATGTGTTGGGGGTGCACACTCGCTGTCTGAGAGCAATTGCATGCCCCGGTCCCCAAGGCTCCTCTCGGATACTAGGTAGCACAGATAGTCAGGACCCGGGCCTGCAGCTGATGTTGTGCAACACCAGGTCTGTGGTAAATAAGGCCCCCCTCATCCACGATCTTATACAGGAGGGGGGAGCGGACCTGGCGGGTATCATGGAGACCTGGTTGGGCCCAGAGGGAGGGGTCCCTCTGGTTAAGATGTGCTCACCAGGCTTCAGAGCATTCCATCAGCCGAGGGCCCAGGGGAGGGGTGGGGGGTGGCAGTTGTTATTAAAGAAGGTCTTGGTCCGAGGGAGACCACTATGCCACAGATTGCTGGGTGTGAGTCCCTCTTTGTGAGATGGGGTCATGGGGTTCAGATGGGCTTGTTGCTTACGTACCTGGCTCCCTGCCGCATGGCAACAGCCCTGCCCGAGCTACTCGATGTGATAGCCACGGTGGCAGTTGATACACCCATGTGTATCAACTTATGGTCATCTGTTGGTGAAATGTCTGAGATGGCTCGGGAGTTCATGGCTTCCATGATGGCCATGGACCTGACCCAGTTAGTTCATTGCCCCACTCATAGGGGGGGACACACGCTGGATGATTTTTGTCTCTGGCCAGTGGTTGAGTGGTCTTACTATAGGGGATATAGACATGGCACCCTTGTCATGGTCTGATCACTCGCTCCTTCGCCTGGACCTTCGAACCGCTACACCCCGCAGCAGGGAGGCGGAGCCAATAAGATGGGTCCGCCCCAGGCGCCTGATGGATCCTGATAGGTTCCAGATGGAACTTGGGCCATTTCCTGAGGGTCTGGCACACGACTCGGCTGAGGACCTGGTGGCTACCTGGGATTGGGCGGCTGGTGGGGCCTTGGACCGAGTCGTGCCTTTGCAGCCTCTGATCCGGTGCCAATCCCCCATGGCTCCTTGGTTTACTGAGGAACTGAGGGAGATGAAGCACTGGAAAAGACACCTGGAGAGCGGTTGGCGGGCCAGTCTCACTGAATCTGACCGAACACTGGTAAGGTCGCATATTAAGACCTACCTAGTGGCGATAAAAGCGGCAAAGTTTAACTACTTTTCTGCTCTTATTGCATCATCAGAGAATCGTCCGGCCGTCCTGTTTAGGGTGACCCGCTCCCTGCTCCACCCGGGAGCGCGGGACGATCCCCTAGAAGGCAGGGCCAAGGATTTCGGACAATATCTGTATGACAAAATCGCTCAGATCCGGGGGGATGTGGACTCTGACTGGGTAGATCTGGGCAGGGTGACAAGGAATAGTCTTGAGTACGTTATCTGGGAAGAGTTTTACTCTTGTGACCCCTGATGAGGTAGACAGGATTTTGGGGAGACTTAGTGCGGCCACATGTTTACTGGACCCGTGTCCCTCCTGGTTAGTACTGGCTTCCCAGGAGGTTACACGAGGCTGGCTTCAGGGAATTATCAATGCTTCGTCGAGTGAGGGTCACTTCCCCACTGCCTTGAAAGAGGCGGTGGTGAGGCCTCTCCTCAAGAAGCCTTCCCTGGACAGGGCAGTATTAGCCAACTATCGTCCTGTCTCCAACCTTCGCTTTGTGGCGAAGGTTGTTGAGAGTGTGGTCGCGCGACAGTTTCCGCAATTCCTGGAGGAAACGTCTTATTTAGATCCATTCCAGTCGGGTTTCAGGCCTGGGCACAGCACGGAAATGGCATTGGTCGCGTTGGTAGATGATCTCTGGAGGGCTCGGGACAGGGGTTGTTCCTCTATTGTGGCCCTGTTAGACCTCTCAGTCACTTTTGATACCATCGACCATGGTATCATGCTGCACCGGTCTGAAGAGCTGGGGATGGGGGGCACCGTGTTACGGTGATTCTCCTCCTTTCTCTCAGACCAGTCACAGTTTGTGTTGGCAGGGGGGCAGAGGTCGACCTTGAGGCCTCTCATATGTGGAGTGCCTCAGGGGTCGGTCCTCTTGCCCCTTCTGTTCAACATTTATGTGAAGCCGCTGGGTAAGATCATCCGTGGCTTTGGGGTGAAGTACCACCAGTACGCTGATGACACCCAGCTGTACATCTCCACCCCAGGCCACCCCAATGATGCCCTTGAAGTGAAGTCCCAGGGCCTGGAGGCTGTGCGGATCTGGATGGAGAGAAACAGGCTCAAGCTCAACCCTTCCAAGACTGGCTGTGGTTCCCGGCATCCCGATATAGTCAGTTGACTCCATCACTGACTATTGGGGGCGAGTCTCTGGCCCCCGCGGAGAGGGCTTGCAATCTGGGAGTCCTCCTGGATATGCAGCTGTCCTTGGAGGAACATCTGACGGCTGTAGCCAGGGGGACTTTTTGTCAGGTTCGCCTGATCCGCCAGTTGCGGCCCTTTCTTGATTGGGATTCCCTGTGCACAGTCACTCACACCCTCGTCATCTCTCGCCTGGACTACTGTAACGCTCTCTACATGGGGCTCCCCTTGAAGGGCACCCGGAGGCTCCAACTGGTCCAGAATGCGGCTGCATGGGTAGTTACAGGAGCTGCATGGCGCTCCCACACAACACCTCTCCTGCATGAGCTGCACTGGCTCCCAGTGGTCTTCCGGGTGTGCTTCAAGGTGTTGGTTATCACCTTTAAAGTGCTCCATGGCAGAGGACCTAGTTATCTTCGAGACCGCCTGCTGCTACCGACGGCCTCCCATCGACCTGTGCGCTCCCACAGAGAGGGCCTCCTCGGGGTGCCATCAGCCAAACAATGTAGGCTGGTGACCCCCAGGAGGAGGGCCTTCTCTGTGGGGGCACCTACCCTCTGGAATCAGCTGCCCCCAGAGATAAGGAGAATTCAAGACCTCGGTGCCTTCCACCGTGCCCTTAAAACCTTCTTTTTCCAGCAAGCCGGGCTGGCTTAACAATTTTTTAAATGTTTTTTAATTGGTTTGTCATTCTTTTAATTGGGGCCAAATAGATATATATCCTTTTAACGTTTGTACTTGATGTTTTTATTTTGGCTGTACACCACCCTGAGTCCCTTGGGGAAAGGGCAGTATATAAATTCGATATAAAATAAATAAATAAAATAAATAAAATATAACTGTTGCAAAATATATAAAATATGATTTCACCTAAATAAACCAGAAACCTTTCTTGCTACTGGATTCTGCATTAGTTATACATTTAACCTATCCTCAAACACAACCATCCATATAACAGACCATAGTCTTCCAATCAAAGATGACCAAAGCACAGATTACTGTGGTCAATCCTTCCTCTGAGCATTCCCAAGGCTCTTAGAAAGTAATTTAAGAAAGACAGGATATGGCAAATAAGATTACTAACCTGAACATATGGCAGTAATAATCACTAACTGCAATCACTTTGGACAATATGTTGCTCAGAGCTCTATATTGTACATAAAGGAAGTTAAGCAGTTACAATCTGAACACAATTCTCAATGAAGCTTTGATACTGATGTTTCATAAACCTATGCTGAATCAAGGTGGACAGACCATAATCTCAGTATACCAATTTCAAAGTTATCCTTGTTCCTTGTAAGTAACAAACCAATAACATGGAGCTACTTGAACTTCCTTAGGATACTCAATTTTTACAATTCTAACTTTTTAGCGAAAAAGTTAAACCAGCATAGGGACGACAAATAACATTCCTACTATTGTTGCTTTCTTCCCAGAAGCATATCTGTTAGTTTTAAGGGACACTATAATGCACACCAAAACAAGGAAAACTTCTTGGAAAAAAGTCATACATTGGGTCACACATATTTTATCACTGAAGCTTTTACAAGCCTGACATCATTTGATCAGGTCTTTTTTTTTTTTAGTACCCATGAGAACCCATTTGATGCTATAATTTCTAGTTATTCACAAACACTTCTAAATATAAGTTTCTAATGAGCCTTTCCATAATTAAAAGGGAGGAAAAACAATCAAAACAAATGGACTTCAAACATTTATAACATTATAAAATTATATCCTACATCATTGTATTTTGAATATTCAAAGTAGCAAACAAAGAGTGGCTGAGCTTGCAACAAATCATAATTTGAAAAGGTTGTTCAGTCTTTATAAAGCTTGGTTATTTATCTATGGTTTACTATGTCTAAATATGGAATCCTATAAGATAAAAAAATATGGGACCATAAATTGTAGAATGAGTCAGTAATTGCAAAAACAGTATATAGATTTTAAAAGATGAAAAGGAACAGATACAACAGTCAAACTTCATTTAAATTCAAAACATCCAAGTTTAAGAGGTTTTTTTTTAATGTTGATATTTCCCGCATTTTAAAAGCCACATTTTCAAAACATTTCACTGAAGGTTGCCTTAATATGGCAACTCAAATTAATCAGACATTATTCACTTTAGATATAATGGAGAAATTAAAGGAAGATAGAAATCTATACCAGTACAAGAGATCCAATGTGGCATGAGTAGCTGATCAACATCACTAGTTACATAAATACATAACTGAGTTAGGGTTAGGATTAAAGTTAGGGTTATGGTTAAGTGCAAGAGAAAGAGAGAAGTTTATAGCCTAAAACCGTGTTGGTGAACCTATGGAACATGTGCCGGAAGTGGCACGCAGAACCATCCCCAAGGGATGCGCGGCCTCGCTGGCTCCTCGTCCGCGTTTCTGTGCACACACATGCACCTGTCAGCTGGCCTTTGCGCGTAATATAATTATCACTTTTTCCAAAACCATTGCATTGGGCTAAATAATATTGACCAAGTGAATCCGGTTGATATCTCAGAATTATGTGGGTTTTAAAACATGCAAACTTTCTGTTCTAGCTATTTTTTAATAAATTGTCACAATGCTGTTCTAGTTGATAAGGATCCATCTGCTCCAACCTATTTTTACCTCTTGTTTTTCTCCTTTGTTTAATAAATATTATATTTGTACAAGACTTCCCAGCGTTGCTCAAACATATTTATCCCATTCCTATATTAGACAACAGGGAACATATTTATCCCAATCCTGTTTTAGACAACAGGGAACAGCCTTTGAGGTGATTATCTGCATTAGTAGCCACCTCCCCCGACAACTTGCCCTCTTTGCTTAAAGCTGAGGGCCTAGGTCAGGGGTCAGCAACCTGCCGCTCTGGAGCCGCATGTGGCTCTTTTACCCCTCTGCTGCGGCTCCCTGTCACTCAAAATATGCGTCACAGCTGCCAATGTGTGACACCCGCCGGCACACAATTTATTGAGCTTTTCAACCCCCGGTAGGCCAACCATGGATAAATCCAAGAAAGGTTTCAGAAGAAAACAGAACATTTAATTCAACTATATATGCTAGTTTTGTGGCTGCTCAAGAAATAGTCAGGCACGGGAAGGGTTTTGTGGCTCCTGGTGTTTTATTTTCTGTGGGAAACGGGTCCAAATGGCTCTTTGAGTGTTTAAGGTTACAGACCCTTGGCCTAGGTGGTTTATTTTTTTTGTTTGTTTGTTGTTTGTTTGTTTGGGATTTTTTTTTAAGAACCAATCCCCCTTACCAGAGGGAGCCTTCTTGTGGAGTACTGTGAAGTTGTTACCATGGCAACTCCACTGTGCTGTACAGTAGAAGCCATTTTAAGGCACAACAGGCTGTATCTTAACAGAATGTGAATCCAAAATGCACACTATCCCTGTCAAAAGTACTGTGATTTGACACTACAGATATCATTCATTCCTTTTCATTTCAGTGGCCCAGGGGTTCCAGAGTTATGCTGGAACACACACACACACAAATCCCTAGGGGTGCTAGGGGTATTTTACCCCCACAGTATTTGTTTCCAGAGAGTAAGTCATCTGTGTACCAGGTTTGGTTGAAATTGCTCAAGGTGTTCCAGAGTTATGCTGGAACACACACACACACACACACACACCCCTAGGGGTGCTAGGGGTATTTTACCCCCACAGTATTTGTTTCCAGAGAGTAAGTCATTTATGTACCATGTACCAGGTTTGGTTGAAATTGCTCGAGGCGTTCCAGAGTTATGCTGGAACATACATACATGCATCCTTTATATATATACAGATATTATATATATATATATATATATATATATATATATATATATGAAAGAAATCTCGGGTGTTTTCCCGCGTCATAGTAACTAAGTTAGTTAAAAATGTTTAAAATTCCGGTTAAAATCTCAGCTTAAAATCTTCTAAAATTCCTTACAAAGCACTCTGCAAGGTCCTTTAAAAAACCCCAGTTAAAATCCTACCAGTACCTTAAAAAGTTTTTTTATCTAGCAACGTTTCGACAGGCTCACAACCCTGTCATCTTCAGGCTCTGGTTAAGCTTCGAAGCTATGACTGTTTGCGAGGTCGGAGATGTCGTTTATATGTATTAGCTGCTGCTGACGTATGTTGGTTGGCCTGTAACTCTGTGTCCTGATTGGAGGACAGCAGTTTTTCTTCCTGCCTCCTTCTCTTGACTGTTTAGCTACATATTACTGGCCCGGCTTTTTCAGATTCTGTATTATTATCTGTCAGCTGTAGAGGGGGAAGGATTCTGGTAGGCATCACAGCACCTCTGATTGTTAGTTGAGAACTCAGTTTGTTTTCTGGCTCGATCCTCTCTCTCTCGCTATTACTGGCCAGTTAGTTAGTTTAACTAACTAAGTTAGTTAAACATTTTTAACTAACTTAGTTACTATGACGGGGGGAAACACCCGAGATTTTAATTTTTTGCATATATATGTGTGTGTGTGTGTGTGTGTGTGTGTGTGTGTGTGTGTGTTTCTTTCATTTTTGTAGGTTTTATGTGTAGTTCTCTTTAGCCAGGTTCTACCTACTAGCTGGCTGCTAGAAGAAAAAAAGCCCCAAAACTAGTGAATGAGATTTCACTGAACTAGGACTGCATAAAATCTTGGCTTACGTAGGTAGAACCTGGCTAAAGAGAACTACACATAAAACCTACGAAAAAGAAAGAAAAACACATATTGTACCTTTACAGGGAGGATACATGAGATGAGGGTGTGGCTAACTGATGACGCCTTATAAGGCAGAAATAGATCTATCTTAATAGCTCTCCCAATGGGCAGCAAAGAGTTTGCTGGCTGCTAGAAGAAAAAAAGCCCCAAAATTAGTGAATGAGATTTCACTGAACTAGGGCTGCATAAAATCTTAGCTTACGTAGCTAGAACCTGGCTAAAGATATGTGTGTGTGTGTGTGTGTGTGTGTTTCTATTTCTCTTTCGTAGGCTTCATATGCTTTTCTATCTAGCCAGGTTTCTACCTACGTAAACTATGCTGTTCTGCCGCCCTGGTTCTGTGAAATCTCATTCACAAGTGCTGGGCTTTTTTCCTGCAACTCTCTGCTGCACTCTGGGAGACTCAGATGGACCATTTCTGTCTTTTTTGACTTCGTCAGTGAGACACACACACACACACACACACACACACACACACACACACACACACATGATTATTATTATATTTGTAAAAGATTCCCCAGCTTTGCTCAAACTATTACTGGTTACAAGATATTTGAATATCCCACTCTTCACTTTTGGAGCCTCTCCACCTCTTCTTTGTTCCCTTGTGGGGTACAGTTAAGAGGGAAAGGGGTCAACAACTACTGTGTTTTTCGCACTATAAGACTCTCCAGACCAAAAGACACAGCTAACTTTTGGGGAGGAAAACAAGGGAAAAAATCTGCCCCTGCCTCCCAGCAATTTGCCTTCTTGCAGTAAACAGCAAACAGCCTGGTCAGCTTTAGCACAGCCTGATTTAGCACAAGCAGCTGATTGGCGGTTGAATTAGCTGTTCCAAGTTGCAGGGATCGCTGCCACCCATCACCACCTTTGCTGCTCATCACTGCTGCAGCCTATCGCCACCTCCACATGCCCCATATTTGGTCTCCGCGCATCCCATTTTCTGCCTCCGCGCATCCCATTTTCGGCCCATTCCAGGTGGCGGGGATCACTGCTGCCTATCGCTGCCACAGCCTATCCCTGCTGCCTGGAACAGACCGAAAATGGGATGCACGGAGCCCGAAAATGGGATGCACAGAGCCTGAAAATGGAATGCACGGAGGCCAAAAATGGGGCGCACAGAGGTGGCGATAGGCGGGTGCAATGGGGCCGATGGACAGCGGCAATCCCCGCAGCCTGAAACAGCTGATTGCCAGTATTCCAGGAGGCCGATCCAACCGCCAATCAGCTGCTCGTGCTACATCAGGCTGTGCTGAAGCTGACCAGGTTGTTTGCTGTTTGTTGCATGGAGGCAAATTGCTGGGAAGCAGAGGTCGAAGGGTGGGGGCTGGTGGGTGGGCGGGGCTTCAGCAACATTCACTCTATAAGATGCACAGACATTTCCACCCACTTTTTGGAGGGGAGTGCATCTTATAGACCGAAAAATACAATACTTTTTTTCTTTTTAAAAAAATCATTTTTTTTTAATATCTCAATTTTGTTAAACTTGTTTTGTTCATCTATTTTTATACACACCAACAGGATAGAAATTTCAATAACTGAAATCTTAATTTATCTTAAGACCAAACTTTTGTTACATAACCAGGTGGGTTGCTCCCTGGTTCGGGAGAGCCGATAGTGGTGATGGTGAGGTGAGAGTGAACTGGTTCCCTCTGACTGTCAGTTGGGCCCTCCTGCCCGCCCCTGCACTATACCTACCTATATTTGTTTGTTTTTAGCCCAGCTGATAGGCGCAGCAGAGCGGATTGGTGCAGCAGAACGGATTGCCGTGCCTCAGCTGTTGTGAAATGCAATGTGCTTGCGCAAACCAAATTGTGCGCAAAGCACATGCGCAAAGCAAACCGGTGGTAACACCAGTTGAAACCCACCACTATACATAACCAATACTTTAATGAATATTCTTCCTTCATTTCCTCATTTCTAATGTTATGTTTAACATTAGCCAAATAATCCTAATACTTATAATATTAATATCCTAATCTATACTAATATTGATAGAATATTCACTTTTTCTTTTCCCTTCCATCTATAATAGAATATTAAGATTTATTACATAAATATCATTGTACTGAAATAACATACAGTATCAAGATTTATACTAACACAGTAAAAAGGGGTAAAGTTCTAGCATAGCTTAAGAAGCAAGACTTATGAATCAACCAGACAGCCTTAAGCGCAAATCTGTTGCTATAAGCCATTAGAAGCTCTTAAGGAAATCATCTTCTGCTCTTAAAGCATGGTGAATAGTACTAACACTGACTTTTCTTTCAGGCTGTTCTAAGGAGATTGAGATAATGTTTTTGAAGCAGTGAGATCCCTTTCACGTACCATACACATCTTAAATATTTAATTTCTTTTTTTATATGTTCACATCAGTGTATCTATGGATTGGTTCACGTGAAACATTAATCTATACTGTGGTTTGATTTATTTTGACTTAGCACGATTCATTAATCTGCTGTAGTTTATAAATTAAGGCTTCTTTCTTGGAATGGATTACATTTAAGTCTAAAACCATATTATGAGAGTATCATCTCACTCAACCATTGTTGGTATTGTTCCTGGTATTTCAATTTTGAATATGTTTTTTGTTCTCTTAATTGGAAGTTTCCATCAAAATCATGAAATGTGCAATGGGAGTTTATGACATAAAATCCATCTCTTAAGAACTTGCACGTAACACCACAAGTGCAAAAGCTGTGACGTTTGTATTGTGATTCACATTTTGTTATTTGCAATCTTGTCCCACCATATATATTTTAACTTTATATATTGTTCAGGCTGCCATCATTTAGACAAATATGTGTTTGACAATATGTATCACTTTTTCATCGAACTTATCGTATTACCTTAGAATATTAGCCATTTTAATATGGTATTCTGAAGTCAACACAGTTTCAGCCTCTTGTTTTATTTGTTATGCTAATGTTTTTCTTCGTTTTTGTTTGAATTCCTGTTTGAATTATTTTCCTATAAATTTCTTAAGTCTTTTTGGATTGTTAAGCGCTTCTGGCTCAATTCCAAAATGCTCTGGAGCACACAGAGGTGCAAGTACAGCCGGTATGCAATTGTTTAAAGTAGTTATGTTTTTCCTAGAACTATAACAATGTGAACTTTAAAGAAGCATCAGAGAAGTTCTCCAAAACACCTTTGTGCAACCCAATCCAAAACATTGCGTAGCCCAATTATCTATACTGGCAGAAAAAGATTTTATTTATTTCTTTTATGACCTGAATACCTTTTATAATATTATTTCATAATTTTTAATTGTTCCCTATGGACCACTATTTGTATTTTAATAGTTTATTATATTTGCCCTCATAAATTAGTTGGAGGTTGAGTATATGATCCATTTAGTTATGACGTTTACATGTAACTTCTAAACTAAATATTGCTGTTTATTCTTCTGTTCTCCCATATCTACTGTGAGGTCAAGTGGAAAGTTTTCATCTTGCTCAGATTCTCATTCATTATCCAGTGAGACTCTAGTGACATTTTTTTTATCATCCAATGATATAAAATCTAATGAAATTTCATTGAAGTATTTTAGTGGCTGAATTGTAATATATTTTTTAATTGTAAGCCACCCAGCGTCATTAACTGAGATGGGAAGCTCTAGTAATTGAATAAATGAATAATAAATAAATAAATTTGGAAAATTTAAAATATAAAAGGATGAAAATCTCCAGAAAATGTGTGTGTGTGTGTGTGTGTGTGTAGCTTTGATATATATATATAGCTATATATTGTTGTTGTTGTTAGTTGCAAAGTAGTGTCCGACCCATCGTGATATATACATATTGATTCATTCTGGCACCTTGCCTGTAATTTAGTGTTTTAACAAAAGAAATTTAAAAAGTAACTTCTCAAGTGTTTTCTTTCTTATCTTTCTCCACTGGCAAAAGACAAGAAAATATAATCCTAATTAGTTTGATAAAATTCTATTGAACTAGCATTATCACAATTATAGTTCCAGTTCAATCTACCTCACTGGCTATTATTGTTGAGATAAAATTAGGGGAGACTTCATGTAAACTATGTTCAGAAGATAGATGCCAATGGTGACAACAGTACTTATAATGACAATATTAATAATGTATTTACGGTATATTTCTCTGGTAGCTCTTTGCATATAGTTATTGTTCCACAATTCGTTTCTGAATCTACTTTCTTCCTTCTTGAGTTCTGAAATATCTGTATTGGCAACACTTGGCTTATATAAATTGGATTTTATGGCTTAACTGGAAATTAAGATAGTATAAACTCTTTCACAAGATAATCCCTGTGTATCTAAAAAGCAGAAGCATCTTTCAACTGTCTTTCTCAAACATATTATCATGCACTAAAAAGACAGGCTGCCATTTATGCAGAGCAGATGTGACTTAATAGTCAAACAACTGATATTAAATGAGCAAAATGTGACTGGTCCATTTTTGAGCATCCAAACTCAAACAATACTATCATTTTACAAAAAGAGTACATTTTTCTAGCAGCACAATTACATGCTCCTTCAAATTGAGAAGGACTTTGGTTGTATGAAATACCTTGCATGCGATTAAGATTGCATTTTTCATCAATTGGCTTATGTGACTAATGTTATTCAGTCGCTAAGTCGTGTCCAACTCTTCATGACCCCATGTCCACAGCACACCAAGCCCCCCCCCCCCCCCAATCCTCCGCTGTCTCCCTGAGTCTGCCCAAACTCATGCCCATTACATAGAGGACAGTATCTAACCATCTCATCCTCTGCCGGTCTCTTTCCTTTTGCCTTCAATAATGTACAGTAGTATGCCTGGTAGATGATACGTGAACAAGTTACACAGAAAATACTTCCAAATATCCTTGGATATACAAGGTAGAAATTAGATGAGATTAAAACTAGATTAGCCTAAATTTTTGATGTAACCTAAATAGAATATATTGTCTTAATCACTTCTTTAAAAGCAGTGTCACTTCCTTATTATAATGAGAATTATATCACATCTCAAATCTTTGTACAAGCAAAGAAAATCCAGGAACCCACATACACCCTAGCTAGCACATTCAAATATTCTATTAAATACTGAATTTAGAGCTCAATATTATGGTATCCAGTCCTCCCATTTGCTGTCACAACAGGACTTACTTTTAACTATAAATATTTTTAAAAAAGAATTCTTTCTCAGGTTTAGTTCTTTTGGAAATAGGAAATATAGTTCAATCAGGTCTGTACTTACTGGCTGCAATTCTGTTTTTTACACAACTTCAATTCTTATGTAGGAATACCAGAGATTGAATTTGGGATGCTTTGCATACAAAGCCCATGGTCAACTATTAAGATTATAGTTTATATTTTATACACCCAAAAGATTAAGGCTTGTGTCTTTCATCCAAAGGCCAGATAAACCTAAATGTATTACTATTATAATGTTTTCTTCCAATTCAGGTATAAGTTACAGGATGCTATCTGTGCTCACTGTCTCTCCATCCTTGAAGTTTGTCTGCAAGAAAAACTATCAGTATCTGCCTTTTGGCTGGAATCCAGTGTCTGATCATTATCTGTGTGTTTTGACTCACACAAAAAAGAATGTAGGGATCCATGTTGTGTAGGACTCAAAATAGCAGGAATGCAAGCTGCTGAGATGGCTGCATTGTAGAAATGGCGCCCAAATAGAATAGAGAGAAGGGGGGGAAAGATAAATATCTAGTTTGTGATCGTTTTTTTTCTGAGATTAATACACTTCATTACCGATAGTCTAACATCCACATGTTGTAAATGAATTATGTAACAGTTTAATATATTAGTACCAATTTACACAAAAACCTGGGAAATCTTGATGTTTTGGTAGTGTACAGTTGTCTTGTTCTCTCAGCAACTTGGTGAGCATGATCAAAACATACAGATCAAGCATTTGGAAAGTGATGACAGTTTATTTCAATTATTTATGACAATTTATCATAATGTACAGTAATGGTACCTGTTGCATAGTGAAGTCTCTGTAATAAGAACCCTCAGTAGAGCATTCTTCCTACTGCTTCTCTTACATTAGACATAACTGTTAATATTTTATGACTTCTTACTGTAAAAGGAGTACATACTGCTACATTTTTACATATAAGGTTATGAATTTATACATTCACTCACACGTGTAACTGCCAGGAATACAAGCAATTCAATAAACTTTAAATTTCTGGTTCCAAATAGACAAGTTCTACATCAATTGTTCATCTTCAAGCACCCCAATACCAAGTGCTGATTTCTATACTCTCAAGTAATTATATTTACTCAAGTAATCATATTTAGAAGAGAGGTACAAGTATTCACATGCTTGAATATAATGCTATAATCCCTATTCTCACCATTTGTTTCTGTCTCCAAGGAGACTGAATTTTTGATGGATAGTAAATTAACTATATATATGGGCATTCGGGAAAGACAGATACATAACTAAGTTTCTGGTGTTACATTTTTAAAGGAATTCAGGTAAATTGAAACACATTTGAGAAGGATAACAAGGATAATCCAGGGAGTAGCAAAAAAGGACTGAAGAAATTGAAATGATTAGCCTTGAGAAGCATTGGGAAGGTGGGGGGTGGAGAAGGGGTGGAAAGAAGGGGCGAGTGCACTCCTCAAATACTTGTATCACACAGAGGTAAGTCAAGACTTGTTCTCTATGGTTCCAAAGTGCAGGGCATAAGCATTTAAATTACAGGAAAGCAGATTTGACAGTGAAATCAATTACCTGGAGTGGCAAAAGGCTCTGCTTTGCTGATGTGTTTAAAAGAAGGTTAGGTTCTTATCTTTGGGGATGCTTTAATTTTCATTCCTGTGCTGAACAGAAGTTATACTCAGTGAACTCTTCCAACAGTAGGATTTTAAGACTGAATTCTTTTCTTGCAATTTAGTGATCACATGTGATTAGTAAAAATGTTTTAAGTAAATTTAAGTAAGTTTTAAGTTTTAAATAAATAAATAAATAAATAAATAAATTTCATATTTATTTATTTAATTCAAATTGGATTTGCTAGTAAGATTATATTGCTAACTAATTGTATATCTTTTTCTCCTATTGCAATAACAAAACATTCTAACGATTTTCAATTTTTCCTTTTAAATGATCAGTAATTCCCATTGTAATGTACACTGCTGGCATGTAGTATATATTCTTGTGCAACATGGCATATCAAATGTGAGTCAACAAAACTGTTAACTAGCCTAAAGTAATTTAGAGGCAATGATCAGCAGTTCATCACCTTGACATATGGCCAAAATTTGTGGGCGCCACCAGACCTGTTCTCTCCTGGGTCAGGAGACAAGCAAGCTCTCACCTCTGATGTCACGTGCAGTTTTGAAAGCATTCAGAACCAAGAAGCATTTTGCTTTCCAAGTATCTGTAAAGCCCAGAGAAAGGTCAGTGTGCTTACTCTTTTCCTGAGCCTAGATAAAGATAAGAGCTTGTTCCTGATGTCATGCTATGTTTTAGAGAAATGTCAAAACCTCAGCATGATTTCAGAAGAAAATCTCCCCTCCTAATAGGCATGGAAGCTCATTCTTGATATAATACTAGATTTTAGATGCGTATAGAAGCAGTGAGATGCCTTAAGACTCTGTGGGTGCCTATGAGCCCCAAGATGAGGTCACAGACCTCACCTGTCTCCTGCAAGACAAAAAGATGTGTACACTATTGGAAATTGCATAATTTATGCAAAGATGTTTCTTGTACTTATCACCTTCTAAAACATCTGATTTTCTTTATCTCACCAGCCAGGAAAATAATTTTACTATTCATCCCACAGTAATGCTAAATCCACTTTTAACTACACTGGTGCTCTACACATGTTTACAGACATATAATTCCAGCTCATTTTAACTTAACTGACTTTTTTAGTGGGTTGAGGTTCAGTATGTTTCTGATTGTGGTGCTAGACCACTCAAGGAGAAAACTGCCAACTTTAATTAGCATACTTGTATTTGAAATAAACGTTTTACAGAGCACGTATATACACACAATTTTGTTAGTGACAGCAGCAGCAACAGCAGAAGACAACATTACGTTTATTTAACATAATGTTAAAGGTTTAAAATCCTTAGAGGTTTGCTTCCAAGAAACCTTTCAGTTAAGCTGTCCCTTCTCACATCTTCTAAATTGTTATAAACATGCTTTTTCTGTATTCCTTGGTTTTTTAAACTTGTTCAGGTCAAATACATCTGATATTTTAAGTTAAATTCTGCCTAAAAGTGGTCAACTTTGAGAACACAGAAAATATTGCATAGGCAGTTAGATTAATCAATTTACATACCTGTGGTTTCTCAAGTTCCCCGAGCCTAGTCATGTGTACACTGTCTTCATTTTCTCACAGAGAGCAAAAAAAAAACTTCTACCAATGTTTGTATTTGGTTTTCACACTGCCATCTATAGTTAAATGGGAGAAATTAAATATATGTTACATCTGCTGTAGCTAACTGTCACATCCAAAACTCTAGTCCAGAATGCATGAAAAAGTCTCAGGCATTCCCACCAATAGATGCATTATGTCCATTAATTTTTTACAAGGTAATCTAATGCATGTGTAATTAAAAGTAAATCCCACTCATTCTCAGAAAGTTCAGTATAGGAATTCAGACTTTAAGTATTCATTTTATTTCATTGAAATTGTATGAAGGGTAAAAAAAAGTAAAATATTATCTCTACCTTAATGAATGTTTTATCTGCTACATTGCCTGGTATAATAGTATATAAATGTGTAGCAAATTGCTGTGATTAACTAGTAATAAATGCAGACACCACCATAAGCATACAGTTTACAAGAAATATTATTCTACAAAATATGTACACATTTTGGAAGCTAGTAAATAAAATTTAAAGGGAATAAAGATATGTTTAAGAGGACCTTCATATGTAATACAACTAATCTCAACCAACATATTGATCAGCCTCATCAGAAATCCTGATCACTTTATTATAATATCTTTAATATTCTTACATTTTATATGCTTCTTGCAAACAAGTCCAATGAGTCCCCTATCGTAGAGGTTTTTCCTTAGCAGCGCTATTCCATTGCCATCAAAACTACTGTACTAATAAAAGTTAAGTTGGAGGATAATCCCTTAAAAACTGGACATAGGTTGGTAGCGATTATTTTATCTTAAATCCGTTGCATCTTGCCTCTTCCCTCTTCCATGCAGGGCTGTGGGCTAATCTCCTCCTCCTTCGAAATTACTCCTGAATAAAGACCGTGTTTTTGCACATGGCAAGCGAGCCTCCCTGCCCACTCGCCGCCAAGCCACTTGTCAAGGTGTCTAACACGCTGTTTTCGCTCTCTTCCCCACTACAGCTCCTCTAAGTCGAAATCGCAAAGTAACAACAACACGCAAGGTAGTTCCGATATGCCTGATGCTGCCATAAACCACACCGTACACACATTTAGTTTACAGTAGCATGCGTGTGCGTTTTTAGATTGTCAGTGGTTGAAGAATTAAGGGAAGGAGAAACAAACCTGATTTTCCCTCCCTCGATTCACGCTCTCTCGCAGTCTTCGCTTCCATCCAGCCAAAGGAAGATATCAAGTTGTAAACCGTAATCTCTGAGACTGAGAAAGACAGACTGGCACCCACGACACACACGTACCCAGAGCCATCCCGAACTCGCTGTTGGCTCTTGGATGCCGGCCTCCCATCTGCTGTCCTGCTCCCTCTTCTTTTCCCCGCCCCAAATGCATGTCTGCAGCCACCACCGGCTGACAATGCGGTGGAAACGGGTGTTGCCCACCTGCGCACATGGGCTTCGGCTCTCCCTCGCGCGCACAGCCTCTCTTCCTGCTGGTGCCGCAGGATGAAGTGTCTGCTGCTCTTTGCAGCTCTCTGGACGTCCCCCCACCTCCTCTCACGCAGCCCGCTCCAAACAACCAGGGGGAGCCTCACACTGCGGGTGCCGCTCCTTCGCCGCTTGGGATTCCTAAGGAGGGAGGAAAAACGAGCAACTCCTCTCCTGCCCCTACACACGCCACGATTCCCGCCCCAGGCGGCCTGCCAAACGAGCGCGCGTCCTTTGTGAGGTACATTCCTCCCGCCGGGGCTCCTACGCCAGCGCCTCGGAGCTTGCAAACTCCTGGCTCACAGAGTAGAGCCGGTTCCCTCCCTCTTTCCTCCTCCTCTTCCTCCCCCCCCCTTGCTTTTTGATCACATGCCCGCGTCTCAGGCGCCGCTTGCTGAGCGCAAACCTCACGCCAGCCTGCCAGCTGCCTACACACAAGCCGTTCGCCCCCTCTACCCGCCTGTACTAAGGGACGGAGTACACACGCACACACCTGCCCAAAGCATATGAGGCACCTCACTACGCTGCCTTCTTCACTGCCCTCTTCCTTTTCCACCAGCCTCCACCACCGCGAAAACTTGTCCAGCCCACCTGTCTGCGTTCCCTCCCAACCACACACCCAGCCGTCCCTGCAAGCTAACCACCCACCCACACAGCGAGCGAAAACGGGTGGCAGAAGCGCGAATGGTACGCTGAGACCCATTCCCCACACAACGTCCCTCACTCTGCGTGCACACAAAGATCAACGGACTCTTTCCTTTCCAAAAGCTACTAACCCAAAAACGTGGACAGCCCCCACTGAGAAAGATAACGGAGGGGGGGGCGGTAGAAGGAAGAGAAAACAGAGCAGTCTTGGCATTTAAGACACTGCTGTGGTCTCGAATTGCGTCTATAATGAGCAGAAGCATTTGGATTTTAAATAGTTTCACCCAACTTCCAATGAAACGTACTTGCTTGGAAGGGAAAACATTTCAAATCTTTTCTGATTCTGGCACACAAGGCTGGAAGTGCCTAGTCATCTCAATCTAACAATTCAGTCCCTAGCCTTATTGAAGCTGATGGAATCACTTCTGAGTTATTCATGTTTATATGGCACCCCTACCATGCCATCTAAATGAAAGGTTTTATTTGAAAATCAAAATTCTAGTCCTTGCTGACGTTAATGATGGCTTTATCTTTGAGTCAAGTAAGGTGATTGCATCAGGCAGTGCAGCAGTTGTGAGGGCTGTAAACTCTGCACACCCTTCCAGTAAATGGAAATACAGTTTGCTCTAGGTAGTTTGTCCTGCAGAAGAATATGGTACCTTCACCACCACTTTTCTGCAAGTCAGCTGCTGCGGAGGAAGAACTTGTCTTTAATCTCTAAACAGCCAAATTTATTGAGCTAGGTGTGTTTTATTTATTCAGTTTATTTTATTATTTTACATCTCTGGATGGCTTATAATTAGAACATAAGCAAAAGATAAATAAAACAGACATACAAACAATGCAAACATTAAAAATAATTAAAAACCATACAGTACAATCAATGGGAAAATTGATGCACATTAGCTACACTGGCACAGTATTCTACTGTGCTTTAAAGTCTAAAAAGTGTTTTCCAATCGTGGCAACTTTAAGATGTGTGGTCTTCAACTCCCAGAATTTCCCAAGCTCCTAGAAATTTGGAGAGTTGAAGTCCACACATCTTTAAGCTGCCAAGGTTGAGAAACACTGATCTAAACCCATTTATTCCAAGTTAAATTCTAATTTATTTTGATGGATTTGTAGGACAATCCTATACACATATCAGAAACAGCTTTCTTTGGTACTTTCTCATATTTTAGGTAGAATAACACCTTCATTTCTTCTAGCAAATGTGCTTGACTTGTAGGCTCGTAGACAGGCCTAGGTAGATGGATTGTCCAAGGCATATCCAAGGGATATTTCCATTACCCATAAAATATAATCTCATTCAAATCAAGCTTGACTCCTAATGATTTCACATACATGTATGTGTAGTTTTCTTGGCAATAATATAGAAAACCGGTTGGCCATTTTTGCTGGGATACAAAAGTATTAGGTTATATTATATATGTTACACTAAATGCAAGTGCAACCTTTCCTTTGCAAATCTTTTATTAGCAAAACAAAAAACAAAAACCCCACCCAGTTGTACCTAAAAAAGACCTTTGAACTGGAAATCTATATTGGAATTTTAAGAACACAAAGCTAATGAAATCCTGTTGCAACAAAATTTCTAGTAATAAAAATAATAAGTATCTACCTCAATTTCACCGGGAGGCTGCAAGTTTATTGGGTTTCATAGCATTATAGCTGAAATGAGATGGGAGTTTATTTTCATAACACTTCCCTCTGACCTTGCAAACATGTCAGGGACCAGGTTCAGTTTCTCACTTCACATAAAGCTGTCAGACCTAAACTATTTATGCTGGTAAAGAAAGCCCCTAATCCTGCCCTTACTGAAAAAAAAATATAGAAACATTGCTTACTATTAACAAAAGCAGGATAGAGTGCTCCATCACTGGATGTTTTCAAGACGAATTTTGACAGCCATTTGTCTGAAATGGTATAGATCTCCTGCTCGAGCAGGGACTTGGGCTAGATGACTTCTAAGTGCTCTTCCAACTTTCTTGTCCTATTAATCCTGTTTAAAAAATGAAATTGACTAGAAGCAAAGAAGACCCAGCTCTTTCAGATTGAGAAAAGCAAGCCTTATAAGGAAATTGAAATAAAGTAACTGGTAAGAGACACCTAATGCCATCAAGATTCCTCACTTGCTGACAAAGACTAACTATTTCCAGAATGCCTGCCTGCTCTAAAAAAGTATAATGGTTCTCAGCATAACTTATCAGTT
Organism: Ptyas mucosa; assembly: GCA_012654045.1. Lineage (NCBI taxonomy): Eukaryota > Metazoa > Chordata > Lepidosauria > Squamata > Colubridae > Ptyas > Ptyas mucosa. The sequence goes on along the minus strand of WNWU01000016.1, from coordinate 37,012,289 downwards.
TTCCCTGTACGGTCCAAAGATCCTGACACCCAATCAGAATTATACAATTTCCCGTTCCATAATTCCATAAAACATTTTTATATTGAAAAAATCTTCCCTCCAATTGTTCTTAGTTCCTTTTCCTTTGTAAACTGGAACCCATTGATTGTTGTTTTAATAAAATATGATCTTCCTCCTCAGAGTTATGATCCATTTTTCGTATCACAGCAATAGTTTAGTCACAATAGCCTTTACTCAGCAAGGAATAAGTGAGGGGTGTGGGGGAGGGGAGATTAAGTTGCAAACCATATCTGAGAAGCATATCTATGTAATGATTCACAGCCTAAGTAAAAAAGGAATTATCTGCCTTAGAGAAAGATTTTGTACATTTTACATTTTAAACATGTTAATCAGCAAACATAACAAAAACACCTTTTAAACATGCATCAATTAAACTCTATTGCATGTACAGTACAGAACAAAATATTGGATAAAATATCATAGCTCCAGAAATAACTTTTCCAGTGTATGTGTATACTACAGCATGGAAATTATATGGTATACTGCAAAACATATAAAATTGAAAGCATTTTAATTACTTCATGAGTCTATAGAAGTCAGTAAATACTAACATAATATTAATTCCTTCTGCAAGATAAATTTCATCTAATCAAACATTATTGTGCATACTGTGAATTAATTTTTATTAGCTTTATTAGTTTGATAAACTGGTTTCAAATTCAGTTGGTTCTGAGCCAATCATGTATGGAAGAAAGCTATGCAATATAAACTTTATATCTGAAATGAACGATGTACACGTATAATCTAGAACAGGGGTGTCAAACTCAATTTCATTGAGAGCCACATCAGGGTTGTGTTTGACCTTGGTGGGCCAGGGTGGGCGTGGACAGCTCGACATCTGGTTCATTGACATTGCAATACTTGGTGATGCACGGATTGAAGATAAGCAGCAAGAAAAAAAATCACAAAGTACTGGGACTTGCAAATTGAAGTTGAGCAACTGTGGAAAAAGAAATTGTGTGTTGTCCCGATTGTAATTGGAGCCCTTGGAGCAATATCCAAAGGGCTACCCCGCTATTTAGAAATTCTAAATTTACCAGACTTGAACATTTTGACTCTACAAAAAACCACCTTACTCAGAACAGCTTACATCCTCCAACGATACCTTAACAGTTCCTAGGTCCTTGGTTAGGACTCGAGCTGCTGAGCTATTAACCAGCCTCAAAGGCTGTGAATCTCACTAAAGATTAAATAATAATAATAATAATAATAATAATAATAATAATAATAATAATAATAATTTGGAATACAACACACCAGATATCACGGTTATTGAGAGTCGAACTGTACAGTTTATTGATATCGCTGTACCAGGAGACTCCAGAGTTGAAGAAAAAGAACTGGAAAAAAATCACAAAATATCGTGACCTGGCCATCGAAACTACATGGTTATGGATAAAGCATGTAACAGTGATACCCATTGTCATTGGGGCACTTGGTATCATGTCCAAGAATTTTACAAAACACACTTCCGCTGTTGCCGTCAGCTGTTGCGGACGGTCCTTTGAAGACCGCCAGCCCGATCGCCCGTAAAAGAGCCGTTTCGGCAATTGAAACGGCTCGTAAAACTCCGAGACGCAAAGGGCTTGTGAGGAGAGCCGGCGGCTGCAGGTAGAGTCCCCTGTGAGACCCCCAGAAAGCTTTTCTTGCTTCTGGGGAGTTAACAGGGTGGGACTCCCTATCCACCCCGCTGAAGCTCCGGACGACTGGGAAACTCTGCTTCAAAGCAGAACAAGACAGCGCGGCAGCATTACTAATAACAACGAAAAATAAGGAAGATCTCAAACTTCTCATTAAACAGCAAGTATTGGAAGCTTTTTGGACTATTTTAAAGAGTTTTTAAAGTGAAAGTAATTTGGCTTTGAGAAAAGGGGAGGAAAAAAAATGGCGCTTGCTTTTAGTGGAGAGAGCTGAAAGCGAAAGTAATTTGATTACTGTATCCGGCTACATTTTAAAGTAACAAATCCGGTTGGAAGAGGCAGAAGTATCCAAAAAACAAAATAATATAAAATAAAAATACCAATTGACTTTTATAGACCTGATTGAATCTGGAGAACTTTTTGGGAAAAGTTGCTAGAGTTTGTGGAAAAGGAAGATCCTTAAGAGGTAAAATGGCAACAAAGCAACCAGGGGGGGGCTCCCCCACACATAAACAGAAGCAGCCTCAAACAGCGCAGTTGCAATCTCAGACAAAGAAAGAAAGCCAATATGATATTATTATTAAAGAAATTCAAAGATCAGAGAAGGAGGTTAAAGGAATGTTTCAAGAGAAATATGATTCACTTAAACAAGATATTCAAACAGTGGTTAAAGGTCTGTCTGAGGTAGTGCTGCAGATTGATAAAAAAGTGGAGAATCTTGCCTCAGAGATGGAGACCAAATTCAGAGCTTCTGACTCAAAAATTATAGAAATTGAAGAAGTTACACAAAAAATGCAAAATGAGATTACTATGATGCAATTTCGATCAATGGAATATGCTATCAGATTGAGAGGTGTAAAAGAGAACACCAGGGAAGATCTTAGGAAAATTTGTGCAGAGGCTTTGGCAGTTATGTTGAAAGTGGAACCAGATCTGGTTTTGTGCAAGATGGACAAGGTCTACAGAGTTAATTCTCGTGTGGCGGTACAAAGACAACTGCCTAGAGATGTGGTTATATACTTTACAGATAGAAGAATGAGAAATGAAATCTTGCAAAACTCTTTTGTTACAACAGTCCAAGTTGATGGAAGTGAGATTGGAGTTTTTAAAGAACTACCGCCTAAAATGTTAAGAGATAGAAAGGATTTTGGATTTTTGGTGACAGAATTGAAAAGACAGAATATACAATTTAGGTGGGATGCCCCAATAGGTATAATACTCAGGCTGCGAGGAGTGAGATACCGCCTTAACACTATTGAAAAAGCAGAAGAATTTTATTACAACGTTTTGAAAGCGGGTTCTCCTCCTCCACGCACATCTTCACCAATAGATAAAGAAGCTCAATTACAAGCCGAGATTGATCAAGAAACAGAAGCACAAATAAGGCAGTCGCAAAGGGAGGCAAGAGAACTAATGGGAGCAGTAGGTGGTGTTGTGGTTGACCCTTTTGCACCATTCGAAGCTTCTCCTTTGGAAGAAATGTCTAAAACCATCACAGAGGAGGCGATGGCTTTGGAAGTAACAACATCTAAAGTGGAAGAGCAACGCATAACCAGAGCAATGTCTAAACAAATGAAGCAACAGCAGCAAGAATATATTAAGCCACAGCGTGAGAAAAGAACTAAAGATAAGCAGCAAGCTGAAGTCATGGGAGGAGCTAAACCGAAGATTGCTACCGTAGGAGAGAATCTTCAACAATTGCTCTCAAAACTTCAGACAGGGTCAAATGGCACTTAAATTTTTGTCTTGGAATGTAAACGGATTGAATTCTCCGCAAAAAAGAAGGAAGATATTTCACTATTTGAGACAATTTCATAATGATGTTATCTGTTTACAGGAGACTCATGTAAAATTGCAAGATCAGAAATACTTGATAAATTCAAAATTGGGAACGCAATTTGCTGCTTCAAATCAGGAAAAGAAGAATGGAGTGGTGATATATATAAATAAGAAATTTGTAGCAAAAATTATAGAAGCAGATAAAGATGGAAGATATATTGCAGTTGAAGTTATTACAGATGTTGGACCAATCTTGTTGGTCGGAATATATGCCCCAAATCAACAGCAGGAAAATTTTTACAAGCTACTTCATTTAAAAATTTTGGATTGGGACTACTCAAACATTATAATAATGGGCGACTGGAATGGAGTAATCCAACCTAGATTGGATAAAAAAACCACGGCCAAAATAGGGAATAAACTACCACAAGCTTTTTTTGAACTGAAAGAGGATTTGGAATTGAAAGATATTTGGAGAATTCGAAACCCAAATGAACTGGACTTTACTTTTTACTCAGACAGGCACAAATCCTTTTCCAGAATAGACTTTTTTCTCTTAACTTCTAATCTACTCTCTAAAGTAAAGAAAATAAAGATATTTCCTAGGACTTTGACTGACCACAGTCCGGTCTGGATGGAAATCGAGATGGGTAAAAGAGAAAGAAGATCCTGGAGAGTAAATGAGAATCTATTTAGATATGAAAAGAATATAATTGAACTCAAAAAGCATTTAAAGGAGTTTTTTAAATTTAACCTGAACAAAGGCACCCCTATTGAAACAGTTTGGGATGCAGCTAAAGCATATATGCGGGGAGTACTAATTCAAATGAATTCTAAACACAGGCAAAGTCAGCAGAAGAAAAGACTACAATTGGAATCTGAGATAAAAAAGAAAGAACAACAATTGATACAAAAACCAACAGACGGAAAATTGCAAATGGCTATAAAACTTCTGAAGGATCAATTTCAAATGCTTATAGCAGACCAAACGGCAACTAACTTACAATTTGCAAAGCATAATACTTTTTCCAATGCTAACAAACCGGGCAGGTGGTTGGCGTATACTTTGAGGAAGCAAGCATCGACACGAATTATTGATAGTATTGAATATGCTGATAAAGAAGTTTACCAACAAGATCTAATTAAAAAAGCCTTTTTGGAATATTATACTAAGTTATATGCTAAAGATGACATACAGAATATTACTATAGATGAATACTTGGAAAACAAGAGAGTTTCAAAAATTTCAACGAGCCAAAAGAAAAGTTTGGAACAACTGATAACAGTGGAGGAGATCAGTTTTGCTATAAAACAATTAAAAACAGCTAAAGCTCCAGGGACGGATGGCTTAACTGCAATTTATTATAAAACTTTACAAGAAGAAATGATTGAGCATCTTAAAGATTTATTTCGTAATATACAACTAGGAGGTAAGATACCTTCCTCATGGAAAACAGCTTTTGTTTCATTGATTCCGAAAGAAGAATCAGGTCCTAAGAAACCAGAAAATTATAGACCAATATCTTTATTAAACACAGACTATAAAATCTTTGCAAAAGTACTAGCCAACAGATTGATGCCAGTTATTCAAAAGATAATTCATCATGACCAAGCAGGATTTATTGAAGGCAGATATATGAAGGAGAATGTTAGGCAAGTTATAGACTTAATGGACTATCTAGATAAGAATAAACAGATCTCTGCAGTGCTGGTTTTTTTGGATGCGGAAAAAGCCTTTGATCGAGTGAATTGGAACTTTATAATTAAGACTTTGGAAAAAATGGATTTGGGGGAGCGGTTTATACAAGCGATTGGTGCAATCTATCAAGAGCAACATGCACAACTTATTATCAATGGATGCTTAACATCGAATTTTAACATACAAAAAGGCACCAGACAAGGTTGTCCATTATCCCCGCTATTATTTATTTTAACTTTAGAAGTCTTACTCAATGCAATACGGGACTCGAATTCCTTGACTGGAATAGTTATAAGGCAAAAGGACTATAGAACTAAGGCATTTGCAGATGACCTGGTTGTTACCCTATCACAACCTATGAACTCAATAATCCAGATGAAAAATATTATAGAAGAGTATGGCATGGTATCTGGTTTCAGGTTGAATCAGAAGAAAACTAAAATGATTGTCAAAAATCTGACAGAGAGCAAAAAAAAGGAACTGGAAAGAATGGCAGGCTTCGAGACTGTTTCAAAGGTCAAATATTTAGGAGTACAAATCACAGACTCCAATGCTAAACTGTTTCAAAATAACTATGAGGTTCTGTGGCAAAAGATACAAAAAGATATGCAAAACTGGAAGAAACTGCAGTTATCACTGCTTGGAAGAATATCAGCAGTAAAGATGAATGTTTTACCTAGACTGACCTTTTTATTTCAAATGATACCGGTGCTTAAATCAGACAAACCATTGCTAGAATGGCAAAAAGGACTGAACAAATTTATTTGGAATGATAAAAAGCCAAGAGTTAAATTGAAAATAATGCAAGATATTCGTGAGAGAGGTGGTCTTAAACTCCCAAACCTTCGACTATATTATGAAGCAACTGCATTGATACAATTAAGTGATTGGTTTGGGAAAACTAAGACTGACTTGTTGAATATAGAAAGCCATGACCTGGTTTGGGGTTGGCATGCATACTTATTTTATGATACCAAAGTGGATAAAGTGTTTAACAGTCATCTACTTAGAAATGCCTTGCTGAGAGTCTGGAGAAGGCACCGAACTAATTGGGATTATAAGATTCCGTTTTGGCTGGATCTCGCTGATACCATGTGGAATACAAATATTAAGTCACTCGGGGGGTTTTTATATAAAGAGTTACTTTACTTTGAAGAGGGCAGGTGGCGATTGAAGACTTTGGATATGCTGTTGGAAGAAGGGAAATCATTGACTTGGTTGCAGTACAATCAATTACAGATGAGATGGAAAGAAGATCAACAAACTGGTTTAATGGAATATGAAGTAGAATTGGTTGAACAGATGAAGCGGACAGGTCCAATGCATATTAAGAGAGTTTATAATGTGTTGTTAGAAAGAGACTCAGAAAATGAGCTAGTTAAAGATTGTATGATTAAATGGGCACAAAATTTCTCTCAACCAGTTATGATGGAAACATGGGAAAAAATATGGGTTCAGAACGTTAAATTCACACAGTCACAAAATTTACGAGAAAATTTTTATAAAATGTTTTATAGATGGCATTTAGACCCCAAGAAATTGTCGTGCATGTACCCTAATGTGCAGCCAAAATGTTGGAGATGTGATTGTTTAGATGCTACATATTATCACATCTGGTGGACTTGCAGGAAAGTGAGGGCTTTTTGGATAAAAATCTGGTGGGTTATGCAAAATGTTTTAAAGAAAAAAATACAATTTTCTCCGCAATTTTTCTTATTGGGTATAGTTAAAGATTTTACATTGGGTGAAACTAAATTGATTTTGTATATGGTGACAGCAGCTAGGTTATTGATTGCCCAACATTGGAAGAGTGATGTTTTACCGACGGTTGATGAATGGACCCAGAAGATGGCTGGATTTGCAGAAATGGCAAAGGTTTCAGCTTTTTTAAAGGATCAGACGCATGAGAAGTATATACAGGAATGGAAATTATGGATTGAGTATGTACAGAATAAGTATCAGACTAGAAAATATTATATCGCTTTTAGCTGAGATGACTATGTTAATATGTTAGTAAATATAGGAAAAAAGATATGGAAGTTTGAATAACATATATATTGTTTGGGAATATTAATATTGCATATAATGGAAGTCAAGGGGGGGAGGGAAGAGGGAGGAGGGGGAGGGTTAGGGTGGGGATGGGAAGGATTTATATATTCTTTTTATATGTATTCTACATTTGTGGTTAGGGAGGGGGGGGAAAAAGGGGGAAAAATTTGTATTGTTAAAACTTTTTCAATAAAAAAAAAAAGAATTTTACAAAACACATCAAGAAGTTGCAGCTTCCTGCAATAACACCAGCAGAACTGCAAAAAACTGCGCTACTCAGAACATCATATATTTTAAGAAGATACTTGGTTGATACATAGGATGCTGGCAGCAACCCGTATCAACCATTAGCACCAGTCAATGATATTTGTGATACCTTTTTAAATGTTCAGTTGACTGAATTTCATGTTTAATTAATAAAAGAGATGATGATGATATAATAATAATAATAATGCAAGAATGTCAGTTGACATACTAATACTGAAATGCCACCTTTTCACCCAAGTGACAAAACTAACTATGAGTTATTTTTTAAAAAAAATTAATTTCTCCATTGAAAAAAATCAATTATCTTCTAAGACATGCATTAGGACTGATATGTATCTTTTGATAAATGCAAATTTGTTTATTATATATTGAGGTTTTCCTTACATAATTCTTTCTTCTCCCCTTCCCTTTTAACTTAACTATAGCTTGAGCCTAGATCTTACAAAAGTATTAATATTTTTAATGAAAAGATTAACAATCTCCAATGAGAGTGGTCCATACCAGGGGTGAAATCCAGCAGGTTCTGACAGGTTCTGGAGAACTGGTAGCAGAAATTTTGAATAGTTCAGAGAACCGGCAAATGCCACCTCTGGCTGGCTCCAGAGTGGGGAGGGAATGGAGATTTTGCAATATCCTTCCCCTCGAGAGTGGTGGGAATGGAGATTTTGCAATATCCTTCCCCTCGAGTGGATGGGAATGGAGATTTTGTAATATCCTTCCCCTCGAATGGGGTGGGAATGGAGATTTTGCAGTATCTTTCCCCTGCCATGCCCACCAAGCCACGCCCACAGAACCGGTAGTTTAAAAAAATTGATTTCACCACTGGTCCATACTACTCATTCCGGCAGAAGGGGAATGCTATGGATCCCATTGGCCAAGGAATTTTGGCTGGCGGGCTCCAGGGGAAGAACCTTTTCTGCCATGTCTCCTGCCCTTTGGAGCACCATACTCCCAAGGTGAAATCCACCCCCACCCTCTTGGCTTTCGAAAGGGCCAAAAAATTCTGGTTCTGTCAACTGGCTTCAGGCCTCAAAGGTGGCATCCCACTCTTGAGTTGGTTAGTAGGAATAGATCCCACCTCCACCCCTTTTATTGGTTGGTCCCTTTAACTTTTAATGTTTAAATTTTTAATGCTTAATGCATTTTCTAATTGTTTTACATGGTTGCTTTATGATGTTGTAAGCTGCCCAATGTCACTTGACAGTGAGATGGGTGGAAAGAAAGAAAGAAGGAAAGAAAGAAAGAAAGAAAGAAAGAAAGAAAGAAAGAAAGAAAGAAAGAAAGAAAGAAAGAAAGAAAGAAAGAAAGATAGATTTTAGTGTGTGTCTGTGTGTGTGTGCGTGCAAATATGAGCTCTGACCAATTAAACTGAAAAAGATTTATAAATTGTATACTGTCATATAGATACAGAATGTGTATGTTTGTGTATTATTTTGTGTTTGTGTGTATCAATCTAGGAAATATCATTCTATAATTCAATGATTATCAGAAATTAAATCTTAAAATGTCTTTTGCTGAAACTGCTCTTGTAAAACCCCAGCTTGCAGACTCAGGGTACCATCATTTTCTGCTGTCTACAGCAGTTGTTATAGTTTCAGGTAGGTTGACCAATATAAAACAGGAATCTGTAATCATTTGGTTAAAAAGAGGATTACAATTGATACAGAGGCTACTTACATAATAGTGCAATCTTATACAAGTCTATTGTATTTATCTTCGGGTAAATATCTTGCAACATTGCAACTATGTTAAAAATAATTTCAACCATTTCTTTCTAACCAGTAGCCAAAAGCAGTGCAAGTCAAGGGTGAAATCCAGCAGGTTCTGACAAATTCCGGAGAACCGGTAGCAAAAATTTTGAATAGTTCAGAGAACCGACAAATACCACCTCTGGCCAGCCCTAGAGTGGGGAGAGAATGGAGATTTTGCAATATTCTTCCCCCTGGAGTGGGGAGGGAATGTGGATTTTGCAGTATCCTTCCCCTGCCACGCCCATCAAGCCGCACCCACAGTAAAAAAATTCGGATTTCACCACTGGTGCAAGTCTATTATGAAAGTTTAAATATGTATATAATTTTTGAAGATATGTATCTAGTGACATATTTGCACTGTTCCTTAAAATTACTAGTTCAGACAAATACATTCTCCTGAACCTCTCATAATTGTATAAATGAGGAAAATTTAGAAGATGCAATGTGACACATATTTTAAACAACATCTGCTGATATTTCTGCTGCTTCTGCACAATTATTGTGGACAAGGTATTCCTGTTTCATACAGTGATATCTTAATACTCATCGTTAATTGGTTCCAGAAGGTGCGATGAGTACCAAAAACAACGAGTACCAAACAAATTTTTCCCATAAGGAATAATGTAGTGAGTCACAAGGCAGCTGACACTGACAAGTTCTAGTTTTTGTGTTTGGTAACAAACAAATGATGAGTACCAAGGCAAAATTTCTGTATCAAAATGCATTGAATATCAAATTTGATGAGTTTCAAAGTAATTGAGTAACAACATACTACTGTATAAGAGATATTATTTCACCTTCTTGATGAATAATCCTTTCCTATCTTTTAAGACTGAATAAACATAATTAGCTTGTCTTTTCTAATATTAGACCAGCTTTCGTTTTTTCAGGCTAAAAAATAAGTCCAACTGGGAGACTTGCTGTAAGCACCATGGTGAGCGGACGCCTTACTGGATTATGCTGCATAGCAAGACAACTTTGGGGGGGGGGGGCAAATTGCTGCTGAATTCTGGATCCAAGCCAGGGTAATCTACCCAGAGCAAAGGAGATATCATTGAGATCATCCACCTGACTCCATACTGTGGAGTAGACTGTGGAAACTGCCATTTTTATGTTCAGCTTATAAGTGGAGTATCTGGGAATCAGAACTACATCAATCTTACACTTTCAAAGCAGCAAGCTTGACTCAGCCTTCCATCCTTCTGAGGTCAGTAAAATGAGGACCCAGATTGTTGGAGGCAATAGGCTGACTCTGTAGACCGCTTAGAGCCAGCTGTAAAGCACTGTGAAGTATAAGTGATATTTAAGGACATTGATCTCGGGCTGAGCCTTGTATCTTAATCACTTTTAAATTTATTTATTTATTTATTTATTTGCATATTGGAGAGATTAAGACCAAATATCTCCAATATTAAAACCTCTCAGCAAGGCTTTACTGCATCAATCAAGTGAGTTTCTGCCTCCTTAAAAGACAATGGTGTAAATTTGATTTTAAATGTTTTTTTTTAAAAAAACATGCTGTGTTTTTTGGGGGGGCGGAGCTATGCAACAAAAGGGTACCTAGTATATAGATTTTGGAAATTTGATTATGGATTAAGGGGCCAGTGGTGTTTGGAATTATCATTTTGAATTGTTTAGAAAATATTTTGTCATAGGAAAATGGAGATTGCTTTTGTTTCTTTTATGACAAGGAGACCTTGAAGGCTGAACACTAGAGTCAAAAGATAAAGAAAGTTGAGAAAAATCCTCAGTGCAAACTTTTGAATATCTTTCAGTCAGGCTTTTAAACAAAATGGATGTAGTACTTGATAAAATTGACACAAGTTGCAAAGTAAGAATGAGTTACAATGGAGGTCTATTAAATTAATTTGAAGAGGGATTTAAATGTAATGCAAATGGATTTAATGGATGACTCATTCCCTAAATGAAATCAACAGATATTAAATTAAGAAACTGGTCTGAATTATTTTCTGGATAGATGTCATTTTAAATGCATAGTTTTAAAATTTCAGTGCACATACAGGTACTCCTCAATCACAATTGAGCCCAAAATTTATGTTGCTAAGAGAGAAATTTGTTAAGTTTGGCCCCATTTTATGACTTTTATGACTCTTCTCACCATATTTGTTAAGTGAATCACTGCAGTTCTTAAATTAGTAACACAATTGTTAAGTGAATCTGCTTTCCCCATTTACTTTGCTTGTCAAAAGGTCACTAAAGAGGATCACATGACTCTTGGACACTGAAACTGTCATAAATGTGAGTCAGTTGTCAAGCATATGAATGTGAATCATATGATCATGGGGATGCTGCAACAGTCATAAGTGTGAAAAATGGTCATAAGTCACTTTTTTCATTGCCATTGTAACTTCAAATGGTCACTAAATGAATTGTTGTAAGTCAAAGACTACCTGTAGTTTTAAAGTTTTTTATTACTAATTTTAATGTGTTATTTTTGAGTTAAGAATCCAGATAGTTTATATTTCATTTGCCAGTGGAGATAAACATCCTGCCTACCTGCTGGAAGAAAATGTTAGCGGATGCAAGTCCAGAATAAACTATAATCCTTAGCAAATGATATACATGACAATATCCAATTTGTGCTGGCCCTTGAAGGAACACCCCAAAATCATATAATGGTTCTGTAGTAGAGTATAGAGCCCCTTCCCATTTACTGTTACTATCTAACCCAATTCCTGGTGCAACCAACTTAACAAGTTTGTTTTGGTTTGTTACTGCCTAAATTGTAGACAGTATTAATCTTGAACTGCTCACTCGATCTAAATGATATGTTTAGGTTTTAATTATTTGGTACCCATAAGAAACTAATCCAGGTCTCTCTGCTAACTATATGTAACAATTGTCAGTAATAAATAATTCAGATTTTGTTGGTAGATCTTTGACCTTTCCTGGTACAAAAGGTTATTGGACAAGTCTTCAGTTTTGACCAGCAATTATAATTTATTGATGGGCTGCAAGAAAACATTGCTTTAGATTCCTTACTCATCTTACACTCTCAAACAGATGGAATAAATATGTTATGTAAAAATGAATTTACATATTTTTTTAAAAGTGCAAATGCATTGTAATTTTTAACAAAATCTAATCAGTTGGAAAAGGAAAACTGCCTACCCCCACTAACCCTTAAGCCTTTCTATTTGAGGTTTAGGAAGACCATCTGGAGTTTTCACAATTTTCCCTTCTCTTTCATGTTCTCTATATTTATAAAAGGAATAGTCAGCTGGCTAGACTCTAAATTCAGAACATTTCATTCTAGATTTTATTGACATTTTTCCATTTTATTTATCATTTTAAAACACTATTATCTGAGCCAACAGAAATACACAGCCATTCTGTAAAAATTACATACATTTACAGAACAATGAGAAAGTTCAGATATCTTAATGACTATCAAATCAGAAGATGACTTGCATATGAAACATCAGTATGCATTTCTTTACTATATCTGCAGTAGGCAGTATTATATTTAATTGGCAATACCAAGATCAAACTGTAGACCTAAAAATGGCACAAGCATTGTGGTCCAACCATATACATCTTGCTAGAGCAGTGTTTCTCAACCTTGGCCGCTGGACGATGTGTGGACTTCAACTCCCAGAA
>WNWU01000016.1:36977952-36999023 GCA_012654045.1 Ptyas mucosa | reverse complement strand
AGCTCTGGGAGTTGAAGTCCACACATCGTCCAGCGGCCAAGGTTGAGAAACACTGTGCTAGAGCAACACCGGAGCTTTCTGTGTTCACCTTCACAATGCTTGGTTTCTTTTTACAATTCTAACTGCTTGTTCTACCAACTGTCTTGGAAACTTTCCCATTCAGTACAAAAAAGTCAGGACAGGATTTGATACTGACAGTGAGGACAGGAGTGGGATGCACAGCCTGTCTTCTCCGCCATGAATTATCTGAAAATGTGAAGAAATGACACCTGCATAGTGCTTGTATGTGACAGTAAATTCAGTTTCATATTATTTTTATAAGGTTGATGTCTGTATATAATACTCATAGAGGGCAAAGCTTGCTGTGAACTGTGGTGGAGTTTTAATTATGGATTCTGTTTTGTTTTTGGCATGCCATATGCCCAATGAAAATCACACAAATGTTGCTATCTATTGAACGGATCAAGTTCCTATGGATTCAGGTAGCAATTTTAAGGATCTAAATTAATCAAGACCCTACAACAGGGTAGAGATGCAAATCATATTCTTCTGTAGATTTGTCTCTCTTCACTCCTAAAATTTCATAAAGATAGAAACACAAAAGGGCATTTAATATTAGAGGGAGTTTGATCCTGAGCCCCTGTTGCCTATGCAAACTTTGTTAGAGTTTGCAGCAATCCAACCAGCACACAAGTAAAGAATTCAGTAGGATTCATTTATAAAAGAAACTTCTTTATATACAGTAATATAAAGCATGATGCGTGTATACAATACCCATACAGCAGAATCTAGAACCGGAACTCAGAATCCAGAAGTACAGAATCAATAATCACAGAAGCACTCATATATATATATACAGATCAGTGAACCTAAGCCACGCCCAGGCTCCGAGCCGCCTGGATCACCAAACAGTCCCCACTGACTGACCGGTTACCATGTCTATTCCAATTTATGAACCCTTATACACTGACAAACTTTTCTCTGCAAATAATTTTTATGTAGGTTTACATTAAAAAAATAGATCCTGTACATGCAGTCTGATATGGCATACTGTAATCCATTCTGTCATCTAAGAATTCTACCATATCATTTTGCTTAATTTCATGTTTGTAGAATAATATGCTAACAAATGATAAGCTACATAACAAATTTATGTAGATGCATGTGTGAATCAAGCCAAAGTCTAATAGTGTAAAAGAATTTTTAAAAACCTGAAGTGGAAGCAGAGTCATATGGCTTTAGGGTGCACTGCAATGAAAATAGGATGCTTAATGTATCACCAAAGGGATAATGCACAGAAGAAAAAACATGCATGCACTATGCACAGAAGAAAAACAGTTAAACAACAATAAAAGTATTATTTAGCTGATCAAAAGTTAAAGCAGATAGCATGAAAAAGTGATGAGATCCTGCAGAGAATTATTCTTTAGATCAGGGGTACTCAACATTTTTAAACGGGGCCAATTCACAGTCCCTCAGACTGATGGGGGGCTGGACCGGCTGGGTGGGCATGGCTAGGTGGTCATGTGACTGGATGGGTGTGGCAGTCCATTAAACAATACACACAAACTTTAATTTTTTTTGCTCCTGGGGCTGTTTTATTTGCTTTTGTTTGCATATTGCTCTTTTGGTTGACTTTTCTTTTTACTAGATTGTTTTTTAAGTTGTTAAGGAATCTAGTGGTCCACTTCAGGAAATTCAGTTTTGCAGCAATTCTTCTCCCCCTCTCTTTCTGTCTCTTTCTTTCTCTCTCTCTCTCTCTCTCTCTCTCCCCCCCCGGGGGGGGGCGGGGAAGGAATCCCTGAACTAGTGCTGGGTGGTGGGAATCTGACGTCCGAAGGCCAACGGGTGGCGCGCCAAAAACCAGCTGGCTGGGGGGGAGGCAGGGCAATCCCACAGTCTCCCCAAAAGTAACACATCTCTTTTGCTTGAAACTTGAAGACTAGTCTGGCCGGTGGGTGGGCGAGCGGGTGGCCCTCCTTCAATCCAGTCCTCCTGCAGCACTCTGCCAGCTGTGTGGAGGCCTCGGGAGGCCTCTGTGTGCCCTGTTTTTGGCCTCCTGAGGCCTCTGTGCACCCCATTTTTGGCCTCCCCTGCCTCCAGTAGCACACTCCTGGCCAAAAATGGGCTTGGTTTTGGCTTCCCAGGGCCTCTGTGTGCCCTGTTTTTGGCCTCCCCCACCTCCAGTAGCACTCTGCCGGCCAAAAATTGGCCAATTTTTGGCCTCCCGGGGCCTCGGTGCACCCATTTTTGGCCTCCTCCACCTCCAGTAACACTCTGCCGGCCAAAAACGTTGGCCTTACCTTCCAGTTCCAGCCCGCAGGACTCGCAAAGGTAAGTTCTGCACTCAGCTGAAGGGTGGGGGCCAGCGGGTGAGTGGGGCAATGTGGGTGGGGCAGCCTCGTGGTCCCATGCAGGCTGGATTAATGGCTTTGGCAGGCCATATCCAGCCTGCAGGCCATACTTTGAAGACCCCTGCTTTAGATTATGGATGAACCAGCATATTTTAAATTGTTTGAAACTAGATAGAATGGGGACCAGTTATACTTCTCTAGGGGAGAAAATCCATAATCAGAATGCCACCATCAAGAAGGTTCTTGTCACTGTAGCCAAATTGTGAGCCAAACCCACAAACAGGACCACAAGCAGATCTCTTAATATATGGAGTAAATAGTATCAATGGGGACAGTTTTTAAAATATTTAGGTCCTAGATAACTTCATTATCTGTATCAGCTTTGATAAAGATAATGAAGTTGGATTCTCCATCTAGAGGCCACCTCTACCAGCTTAGACTGGAAGGACATTGGCACTAAGATGTTTCATCAACACAATACCTGTTTCCTATTATAGTGCCAGATTGATTGGTTTCTTAGTGAGTCAGATAAAATTCCAGTTGGTGATTGCCTTCTGTGCTGATGCTGCAGCTGGTACCTAGTCAGGGGGAAGTGGGTCAAGTCTGATTGGGGGCATGCACAGGAGAAGTGGGGCGGGGAGTTTGCACAGTAACGTAATGTGCATTACAATGTCATGTCTCAATCTCCACTTTTATGCAATAGCATAATGCAAGGAAAAAAGAGCAAAAAATTGATGATGATTTATTTTGGGGTCATTGTGATTAGGAATGGATACTTATTATCTGATTCCCTAAACATTCTGATCAAGCCTGTGAGGCAAATCAGGTGAGCCTTAATTTTTCACAATATTAAACCAAGGAATTTGTTCTGCAACAAATAGCTTGCTTTTCCTGGTTTGATGCCCTCGAAGAAAGATGATTTGCTGTGGAGTCCCATTTATTAATTATCCTTTCAGAGCAGAATAGAATAAAATGAGTTACAATGAACTTGGAAAAAGAATTAATGCACTGTCTCCAATCAAAACAGATCTCCGTTTATTCCAATACTTATTGACTGAATTTTAACTGTTTCCAAAATCGGTAATCCCAATTTCTAGTTCCGAAGCATGGCTTTAACCTGCTTTTTAAAGTATTTTTAAGAAATGGGGGAAATTCTTGTGATTTATTTGGCAGTATTCTGACACCATTAGAAACACTTTCTCTTTTAACTTCAAAACCAGGAATTTAAAACATTTCTTGCTCTAGGTTGTTAATTAGGTGTAGGCTATGGCCCACTGCACTTTCTCAGCTTTCACATTTGATGTGTGGGAAAGGCAGGAGAAAGTGCTGCTACCAAATAGTAACTGAACTGTACTATACTATACTATACTATACTATACTATACTATACTATACTATACTATACAGTCTGCAACAACAACATTGTGGCAGTGGTTAATGCTGATATTCCAGGTTTCCTGTCAATCATGTCCTCTCAAGATATTTTGTTCCATTCCCACCTTCCCATATTTTTAAAATCCAATTCAACAACTATCAGTAAACATACTGCTCAGGTTGTCATTTAGCTTGAAGTTGTTATTTAGTTTTTCAGACAGGAGAAGAGTTCAGTCTTGACATTTCTGCTCTGACAACCTCCAGTTTTCCTTGGATACTGAGCCTGAGATTTCAGCTCAGAGGTTTACTACCGCTGCTAGGAGATTCCAAAATGGATGTCCCCTTCTTTCATGTATGGGCTTTTTCTTGGCTTGGATGGCCAAGATGCTTCGTTCTTCATTCTAATGCTCCCTCCCTCTCGGGTGGGTTATTTTAAGACATGGGACATTTCTTCCTGGTATCCTTACAACTTTATCACAAAGACTCACCTAACCTAAAGCTTCACTTAGCAAACTCTGTTTTGATGGAATAGAATATATGCCAGGATAACAACAGCAACATGTCTTTTACTTCTTGTTACTACAGTATATGCTGCAGTTGCTTTCTAGCATTATTAAAATGGCAATTTAGGATGATATTTTACTTAAATTTAGACAGAAGAGAGTGGGTTTATTTGGTCCATTTTTGCCTCTGGTTTATGTAGTAGATTTAGGCAAATTATAGTATACAAGGAAGCCACAGCTTGTTATCAGGACTATTATTTACTTACATCATAGTACAGGTAGTCCTCAACTTATGACCACAATTTAGCCCAAAATTTATGTTGCTAAGTGAGACATTTGTTAAGTGAGTTTTGCCCCATTTTATGACCTTTCTTGTGACAGTTGTTAAGTTAATCATTGCTGTTGTTAAATTAGTAAATGGATGTTAAGTGAATCTGGCTTCCCCATTGACTTTGCTTGTCAGAAGGTCCCAAAAGATGATCACATAACACTGCAACTGTCATAAATATGAATGAGTTGCTAAACATCCACATTCTGATCATGTGACCATGGAGAACAAGCTGACCTTTCAATACTGGTAAGACTGGTACTTAAATGAGAAGATATTTTACAGCTTTCTGGTGGTCCTTTTGGGAATTCAGGATTCAGGGTTGTTGCAATTCCTGATGATGGGAGCAGATCTTATATTTACCTGATTTCTCCTTCTATGGATGCTGGAAGCCAGTTCCAGGGCTATAGGCCAAGTCTATGGCACAAAATAATTTAATCTGTGAGCTATGCATAAATGGAGCCTTACTACCACTAGCATCTTGTTTGCTAACACCACTTTCTTATGAGAAAAACACTGGCAATAAATCTCTGAATATCAATAATACTAATAAAAACTATCTATCTATCTATTATTGTGATATTACAATATATACAACACAATACCCTATTAGTAGATTCTGTATATATTATAAAGTCCACTAATATGAATAAAACATTTAAACATCTAAACCTGCGTATCATTAATAGTTCAGGAGAGATATCAGTAGCTGTTTTATTCATTGTTGAAGAAAGGTTTTATATCAATAGTTAATTGTCAATTGTAAGTTTAAGTATTTTTCTGAATCCACAGTTTGTTTGAGACAGATTAAGGTGAGAGTTAAGTATATCTAGAATACAAGGAGTAGTATGTCTCTCAAAATATTTTACAGTTCTCTCTTTTATTATTATTATTGTCTTAAGCTGTAAGTTCAAGGCTATGCAGCATTCTACCCAATAGTCAAAGTACACTGTTCAATTAGCATTTAGAAACAGGCTCAAAGAAGTTTACATGTAAAGAAAAGTACACTGAATACTAATTTATTGAAATAAGTCTTAAAAAGAAAAGTGAATGTGCAGGGGGGAAAAAGTGAGTAGAAAAATAAGAGTTGGAGTAATAGTAAACCATGTGACACAACTGTAAACATGTATCATGGAAAGATCAAGCAAAATTTCTAAATATCTTCTAAGATACAATTCTAAAAAAGAAGCATCAATGAGCATAGCATGATCTACTTTCATAACTAACAGAGCACTTTAAACACTATCTGTGCAAACTTGCATTGTGATTCTCTGGACACATCTGGAAATTGAAAGTTATTTCCCTGTTGATTAAAAGCATCAAAATCACATAATTGACCTAATTTCATTGTTAATTTGTTTAACTAGAAACTCAAATATCTACTCTAGGCAGTAACAAAATAAACTTTTAACAAGGTTCCAATCAATCTATACCTTCCAAACATTTCTCCTAAATATCTTTGCATTGACATAGTCCTCCCTTTTATAGAAAGTTGAATATTTATCTTTTGGAGATCATTAAGGATTCCTTGGTTCTTACCAGAGAGAAGCAGAAAGGAAGAGAGAGAATACCACAAGGCTTGTATGGAAAATCAGGATGAGGATTACAGTTTATCTTTCAGGGAACAATCTAGGCTGATGAGTGGCACTACCATTCATTCTAACTTGGAAAATAGTATTAGAGGAAATGGAGATAAAATGGAACTGAAATTAATCTCAAAGCATGCATAATATTCTTTGGGATTATCCTTCTTGTCTCCTGTGTCTTGTTTCATCAACGTTCTTTAGTTTACTGGTTGTATATATCAATGTACACAATTACTTCAATACATGCTAAAGAAAGAACTGGAACTATAATAGATATCATCTTTGTCACACAGCAGCATACTGATGACTCTTTCAGAAAATTTTATGTAGATATTGAAAAACATGCTAGATAAACCCTGTGGAAATTTGTAGCATAGCTTCCACTTTTCTTTTAGAAACACAAATAATGTGAAACACTGGCTATTCATTAAGAACAAAAACATTTTTTTAAATCATACGTTTTGCTGGAAACAAATGTAGATGCTCTGTTCCCAATGGTCATTTGAGTGAGACAAATGTTTCACTTATTAAAAAAAAAACAAAAAAAATTCCACCTGCAAATTTAAGAAATGACTGAAAATTGCATTCAAACAGTAACTGTTATCTTTAAGTTTATAGCATGGAAATTTGCATTTTAAAAGCCTATACCAGGGAAATTTATGTGTCAAAGAATGAAAGTACTTTCATTTGTACTTTTTAAAAATGTTCTTAATTAGTTTATGTTAATAGTACTGTAAATTAGAAGACAAAACATAGAAAACCCCAGATATAAATTGTTATAATTTTTTCTATATTTTAATGCATAGGAAAATCCCCAGTGAAGTGGACTTCTGCGGGATTTCCAACTAATTGCACATGCTTGATATAGTGCCACCACACCTCAACCAATCCCAAAGAATGCTACTGTATTGCCAATGGTATTCAAAGTTTATGAGCAGTTTAAAAATGGAATGAGAAAGTTGTATTTTCTGCATTCCGCCCGCCGGCACCATTCAACCCAGCGAAGGAGAAATGGGGCACTTATATGACGAGGTTCGTATGCTTCATGGAAGCAAACAACTTCCTCGGGTTATCAGACAACCGGAAAAGGGCGCTGTTCCTGAGCCACTGCGGGCATGACGTGTTTGACACCACTGAAGCCCTGTCCGAACCTACTCCAGTATAGTCCGTACCATGGCAAGTTCTACAAAATGCACTAAAGAACCACTACGCTCCTTCCCCATCAAAAACAGTGAGGCGCTACGAATTCCGGCACCGAATGCAGCAGGACAGCGAATCTATCAATCAATATGTCGCTACCCTCTTGAAAGCCGCTGCCCACTGTGAGTTTAGAGATTTGGACGATATTTTAATAGACCAAATAATCTGGGGCTGCAGAGAAGACTCTTGGCAAAGACTAATCTAACCTTACAGACCACGTTAGACGAGGCAAGGGCAACTGAGTCATTAAACAGAGCAGCCAAATCCTTACAAAAGCTTGCCACAGCCACAGCTCTAATGAAACAAACTGCCACTATACATAAGAGCCATCACTATGACAAGGACTCCGATAGCAGCGAGGATGAAGTCTATCGCACTGAACGGAAGAAAACGACAGAACAAGACAGTAGCAGGCAACCATGTTCCAGTTGTGGGGGACAACACCCTCGGGCATCCTGCCATTACCAGGATGCCATCTGTTGCTGATGCAATAAGAAGGGGCATTTGGCAAAAGTCTGCCGAGCGAACCTGCCCAATAGGAATTGAGCAGCCGCAGATTTGCCAAAACCAGAGGCCCCAAGACCATTTAGGTGGGAAGCATGGAAGCCAAGGCGCAAAACTGTCAATGCGAGGACGCCAGAAACAAACTGCCAAACTAGAATTGGGCAGGCAAGCATTCCCTGCAGGAAGAAACTACATGTCATGGTGCAGATTGAAGGGTCGCCCTTCGATATGGAAATCGACACTGGGTCGTCTGTAACAATTGTCTCATGGCAAGCATTGAGGACTGCGGTTCCCGGAATCCAAAAACACCAGCTTGAACGCCAGCATTTGCGGCTCAGCGACTATCAGGGGAATCAGATCCCTGTCATCGGCTGTGGAACCTTCAAAGTCCAATTTAACAAGTTCCAGGGTGACCTGACACTGACAGTCGTCGGGGGAGTCCTGCCAAACCTGCTCAGGTTGGACTGGTTCGAGTCCCTCGGACTAGGAATGACCGGCATCAACGCTATCGCCAGCTCGTGGGCTGATGACCTGATCCAGGAGTTCCAAGTCATGTTTAGCCCAGAACTCAGCAAGTATGTGGGCACTCCAATATCCTTTAGTCTAGACCCCAGGGTAGCACCGATTCGATTAAAATCCAGGAGGATTCCCTTTGCTTTAAGGCCCAAGATAGATAATGAACTTGATAAACTGATCTGGCAGGGTATTCTTGAGCCAATTGACCACGTAAAGTGGGAAACACCTATTGTCACCCCGGTCAAAAGCGATGGCTCTGTGCCCATCTTTTGCTGATTATAAGTGCACTTTGAACAAGGCCCTCCAGCAAAGCGCATACCCAGTACCCATAGTTCAGCACCTTTTGCATTCCCTGGGCCCTGGAAAGTTCTTTGCAAAATTGGACCTCATCCAGGCATATCAGCAGCTGCTGGTAGATGACGCTACTGCCGAGTCCCAAACCATTGTCACGCATAGAGGGGCGATCAAATGTCACCGTTTACAATTTGGCGTTAGCATTGCCCCGGGTCTTTTCCAGAGTGTGATGGAAAGACTATTGCAGAAAATTCCCGGGGTAGTGCCATACTTCGATGATGTTCTAATCACTGCCGGTGACAAACAGCAGCTTTGGTCCCGTTTGAGGGAGGTGCTGTCAAAATTTAGGGCTGCGAGGCTCTGTGTAAAAGGCAACAAATGCCAGATCAGGGTTCCTGAAGTTGGATTCCTGGAGTACAAGATAAATGGGGAAGGTATACATCCGACCCAAAGCAAAGTCAGGGTGATCCAGGAAGCCCCTGCCCCGAGGAACCAAACTGAACTTCAGGTTTTCCTGGGGTTGCTCAATTTTTATAGTGTATTTCTAAGAAATAAGGCCACCATTGCTGAACCACTCCACAAACTATTGACGAAGAAAAGCATTTGGGTCTGAGGCCACAAGGAAGCTGCCGCATTTGCTGCGGTAAAACGCCTCCTTTCTGCTGACAGCTTTTTAATCCAATATAATGACACTCTACTGCTGGTTCTCGTTTGCAATGTCTCTCCCTTTGGCGTGGAGGCTGTGCTGAGCCATTGTCTCCCTAATGGAACTGAGGCCCCAGTCGCCTGCTTCTCCAGGACGCTGTCCAGCACAAAGAGGAACTATAGCCAGCTGGACAGGAAAGCGCTGGCTGTTGTGGTCAGGGTCAAGCGGTTTCATGAATACTTGTTTGGGAGGGATTTTGAATTGGTGATGGACCACAAATCCCTTCTGGGACTTTTGGCGGGTGACAGACCCACACCGGTGGCACTGTCCCCTCGTTTTACTCAGTCGGCCATTTTCCTGTTGGTGTATTCCTATCGACTGATTCACCAGGCCAGAAAGACTTTGGGACATGCCGACACTCTCAGCAGATGCCCCTTGCCTGACTTGCTGGATGACCCGACCCCGGGGATTCCTGTCCTCCTTATTGACTGCCTGGACTCTGGCCTCATGACTTCTGCCATTGTGGCAAGCCCCTCAGCTAAAGGTGCAACGTTCAAAAAACTTTTGAACTGGGTTTGGAGGAGGTGGCCAAAGGGCCCGTTTGGTACAGAGTTTAAGCCATTCGCAATGCGCCAACATGAGATATCGGCACAAGGGGTTGTTTACTATGGGGAGACCGGGTAATTATACCGCCAAGTCTAAGGTATTTGGTACTGTCTGCATTGCATGAGGGACATCCAGGGATTGTCTGGATGAAAGCCCTGGCTCGTAGTTTTGTGTGGTGGCCCAATATGGATCTAGAGATACAGGAATGGGTAGCAAGGTGCCAACCCTGTCAGGAATCTTGACCTGTTCCCCCCAAGGCACCTATCAAAGAGTGGAATCACCCAAGGGCCCCCTGGTCAAGGATCCACATTGATTTTGCTGGGCCCTTCCATGACCAAACCTCCTTAGTGGTCATGGATGCCTATTCCAAGTGGATGGAAATTATCTTTATGGGCTCCACTACGGCAGAAGCAGTCATCAAAGTACTCCACAAACTATTCACAACTCACAGTCTCCCTGATGTTCTCGTATCGGACAATGGCCCGCAATTTATGGCCACCCAATTTGAGGGATTCCTAGCAAAATTAGGAATACACCATGCCCTCATAGCACCCTTTCATCTGGCCAGTAACGGACTGGCTGAAAGGTCTGTAAGATCAGCCAAGGAGGCACTGAGCAGATTGGCACCTGGAGATTAGCAAGAGCAGGTAGACAAATTCCTCCTGTACCAATACATAACACCCAGTGTGGTCACAGGCAGAAGCCCAGCAGAACTGCTAATGGGCCGCAGGCTTCGATCAGTATTAGACCGCCTGCATCCAAATTACGGAATGGGATTTTTAGTCTCTGACTTTTCATTCTCCTTGGGCGTTTCTCCTTGGGCGATTCTCCCCCCGATTTATCTCCTCAGTTGGCACACCTCCAGTCATTTGCCCTGGGGAATGGGCCACCAGCCTCTGCGTCCCACACCCTTTGACACGGTCCATTCACAGAAAGAGGGTTCATCCTGGTTTCTGCCCTCTGTGACAGTTAGCCCCCAACCAATTGGCTAGAGGGGGTGTAATAGAAATCCAGCCAAAGGAGAGAGGTGTAAAAGAATTTGCCAAAATGTCTGCCTGCCTTCCTTCCTCTCCCCCCACCCCCAAGACAGGGAGGAACAGTTGGTTGACTCCGAAGTAAGTCTCACTATATTCAATGGTAGGATTGCAGCGTGAAATATTCGCCTACTATTTCAAATAGAACAGTTGGTTTACTCAGAAATTAGAATTCTTTATAGGACAATTAATAGAAATCCAGCGAAAGGAGAAAGGTGTAAAAGAATTTGCCAAAATGTCTGACTTCCTCCCTCCCCCCCTCTCTCTCCCTCCCTCCCTCCATCCCTCCCTCCCTCCCTCCCTTCTTTCAACCAGTTAGTTAACCAAGTCTGGAAGGGTCCAATAGAAGAGAATTTTTCCTTCCTTCCTTCCTTCCTTCCTTCCTTCCTTCCTTCCTTCCTTCCTTCCATCCATCCATCCATCCACCCACCCACCATAACTGCATAACATGGCAACTAGCCATGTTTGAGGCTCCTCTAGAGGGGTGGAGCTTAGCGAAGGTTGTGTGTGTATGTGTGTGTGTGTGTGAAAAAGGAAAGGAAGGCAGGTGCAGAGATAAAAGGCCATTTCACTCCATCACACTCCAGAGAGCAGTCCTCTTCTGAACTGGAGACCAGGCTGTTGGGGGGGGGGGGGGGGGAAATAAAATAAAATAAAATAAAATAAAGGAAGATGGACATTGTTTTGGAGAACTGAATTCTATATAAAAGGGCTGGCTGTTTGAGTGGATAGCTACTGGATTGTAAATAGTTGCTGAACAAAGAGTTGTTGTCTGAAGCCTGTCTCCAATCTCTTCAATCCAAATACCACTCTATAAAGCCTTAGTAAGATCACACCTAGAATACTGCATTCAGTTTTGGTCACTACACTATAAAAAAAGATGTTGAGACTCTAGAAAGAGTGCAGAGAAGAGCAACCAAAACGATTAGGAGACTGGAGGCTAAAACATATAAAGAACGGTTGTAGGAACTGGGCCTGGCTAGTCTAGTGAAGGAAACGACCAGGGGAGTCATGACAGCAGTGTTCCAATATTTGAGGGGCAGCCACAGAGAGGAGGGAGTCAAGCTATTTTCCAAAGCACCTGAAGGCCAGACAAGGAATAATGGATGGAAGCTGAACAAGGAGAGATTCAACCTAGAAATAAGGAGAAATTTTCTGACAGTGAAAACAATCAACCAATGGAACAGCTTACCTTCAGAAGTTGTGGCAGCTTCATCACTGGAAGCTTTCAAGAGGAGACTGGACTGCCAGCTGTCAGAAATGGTGTATGGTCTCCTGCTTGGGTGGGGGTTGGACTAGATGACCTACAAGATCCCTTCCAACTCTGTTAATCTGTAATTAAAAATAATTTGATATCTCTAATTACTCTCTTTAGAAAAGTAATGAAAGGGTAACTCTGAATTTCATTAACTATTCCTTAAAATTTTCAATCCTATAGAGATAGTCCTCAACTTACGATCACAATTGAGCCCAAAATTTATGCTAAATGAGAAATTTGTTAAGTAAGTGTTGCCCCATTTTACAAGTTTTCTTGCCACATTTGTTAAGTGAATCACTGCAATTGTTAAACTAGTAACACAGTTGTTAAGTGAATCTGGTTTCCTCATTGACTTTGCTTGTCAGTAGGTGTAAAAGTTGATCACATGACCCCGGGACACTGCAATCGTCGTAAATGTGAGCCAGTTGCTAAGCATCCGAATGTAAATCATGTGACTATGGGCATGCTGCAACAGTCATAAGTGTGAAAAACGGTCATAAGTCACTTTTTTCAGTCCTGTTGTAACTTTAAACGTTCACTAAGTGAACTCTTGTAAGTTGAGGACTACTGTATTACTGCAGTCTGCAATCTTTTCAGCTTGGTTGATAGGATGGCTTTGCACACATGCATATATGTCACTTTCACAAATGCAGCTTTGCACGTGTGCACTTTTGCACGCTCACCCACCAGTTCCGCGGCCCAGTTCTGAACACTCTGCAAACACAAACTGAGTATTGGGGACCCCTGTTATATTATTTTTGTATATTGCTCTATAGAATGGAGGCAGCAGATAAAGATGGAAATTCCAGTCCAATTATAGTGATTTAATACTACTCATTTGGGAATCTGGTGTTGCATCTCAATCTATCATAGTGGGGCAAAATACTAAGTTTGTGGTAGGTCCTTTTTGGGACTGATGGTAGCTTCTTACATCCCCTTTTCTTTTTGTATGGTTTTAGGAATGTTTTAGGAGTGTTGAAGCAAAGCCATCTATCACATACTCCATAAGGACTCTGGGTGTCTGAAACTTGGTACATGTATATCATTAAGATATTGTTTTCCAAAAGATTATCAGTGCTTGCAACACCAGCATTTTAGGCCTAATTGCTTTGTTACATTGTCTTTCTATTTAATCAATTTGCTCAATCCTCTTGAAGAACAAATGAATTCCCATTTTATTTGGACATATCAACAAAAGTACTTACATCTGACATAGATATATTTTCCACATTTTAATCACCCTTGCATGTTATCCAACATAAAACTTCTTAGGCTGAAATTCTACCTCCTACTAATTCATTTTAATTTCTCGAAGTTTTATTTATAAAGGTGTGCGTGTTAGAGGTGGGCCTGCTTGAAGATAATTCATAATCATTGCTTCAGACCTCAACAGCATCGCAATAGCATTTAGGCTTATCTACTGCCCCATAGTGCTTTACAGCATTCTCTGGGTGATTTACAACATCAGCATATTGCCCTCAACAAACTGGATCTTTGGAAGAATGGAAGTCTGAGTCCATCTTGAGCCCTGCCAGGTTCGAACTCCAAGCTGTGGGCGGAGTTTGCCTCCAATATTGCATTTTAAGTGCTGTACCACCACAGCCCATTCCCTGTGAATGTTGAGACCATGGCATCTTTTTTTATTTTCAGGCCCATACAGAAACCTGGAAAAAAGTTGCTTGAATTAATAGTAAAGCAGTCTGAAGCAGTCACTCTGAATTATTTTCAAAGTATGCATAGACTTAAAGTGGGAATGAGATTAGTTTCCAGATGGGGAGCTCCACCACAATAAGTTGAAAGACATTGTGAGTTTCCATCATTTCATACTTCTCAAATTCGTGGAAGTCGAAAGAGAGGAGTCCCTGAGAAAACCAGGAAGGATTACAAGTGGAAAACAATTTTTTCATTCATTCATTCATTCATTCATTCATTCATTCATTCATTCTACATACCTGCTCAATTCACAGAAGTTTGCCTTCTCCAAACACATGGTGAACAAGACAAAGCAGAGATAGATGGTAAAAGCCTTGCTTAGAATGAACCCAAGTTTCAGCAATTTTGTTCTCATACTTTAGTTTAAATTTCAAAGTTGGAGGCATCTTTTCTAGAATGCAGGAAGTATATTCTGTAGCTTTTATGCACAGATTTGACTGTCTAGTCAACATTGCAAGTCCTTCACCACCTCCATTCTAAAGATGCAAGGCTCAAGCCTCAAGGGCATTGTTAGAAACGGATTTCTGCAGAGATATGGTCAAAATATTCAAGTTAGTATCTGCAATGGTACAATTGAATCTCTGCCTGTTTTGTTATTTGTGTTGCATGTTCAGTATGAAAAATGATCAGAGCTCCGATTATATCATTGGGGCTGCTCTTTTACTTTGCTAACAATGTCCTGTGGATAGCCCTGGTTAGGAAAGCTGGAGACTAATGCCTTGGTTTACAACACACTAACTTCTCATTCATTCTTTTTAAAAGTATTTTAAAAATCAGATGCATTAGAGCAGTGGTTCCCAAAGTGTGAGCCGCGGCTCCCTGGGGAGCTGCGCTATCATCATAAGGGCGCCGCGAAATATTCCGCCCGCTGGGTCTAACGCTGATGCGCCATTTCTGAAACGTCTAGTGCGCATGCGCAGTTGCAAGTCGGATTGCTATGGGAGCCGCGAACCGAAAAAGATTGGGAACCTCTGCATTAGAGAATTTGATGGGAGACCCACTGCCATATCTGGGTGCCTCATTGGCCCTAGATATGTGTGTGAGAGAGAGGGGGGGAGAAAGGGAGAGAGAGAGAGAACCTCCCTCAGATCAAGCTCAGCTCCTAATGCCTATCCTTGCTGGTCTCATCACAAAAAAATGGATGTGGTCTGCCATTATCGCCTTCCAGAATGTTTTCCCAATATCCCAGTAGCATTCGTCTTTTATAACTGCATGCAGGGAAAATTCCCCATTCATCTTCCTTCCAAAAGACTTTATCTACAAGTTTGATTTCCCCTCCTCTGTATGATCATTCTACAACATCCTTATAATTATTCACATAAATGTAGAGGCACTAATGCAAAGTATGTGTGTAACAAAGACACTTTCCCACCCACGCTTGGTTGAAGAATTGTATAATCATCCTTTCCACCTATTAAAATCAAGGTAGTGCTCTGCTTAGGAAATCACTCAAGCTGTTCATATGGCTTTTTTCCATGGAACGATTGCTAACTGCAGATAATATTATAGCTGTTTTTCTTCTGCAGCAGAAGGGTTCAGTTACATTCTAGAAGGAGTCTATAGAGTACTGAATGACTTCTTGTCCTTTTAGAACAAATCCTTGTCAGATTAGAAATGTCAAGAGACTTAGATTTGGATCTTTACATAGCTTTATCCACTGAAGGGTGGCTTTAGGCCGGGCACTGACTCTTAGTTTTTAGAGACAGATGGCATCATTTTTGTTCTGCAAGATCATGTAAGGGAGATCTTACATGCTGCTGCATCAAATCATGAAAGCCCGCTGACCAGAAAGGTTGGAATTGCCACTAGGGATGAATACATTTGTCTGCTTAATGCCTCACTTTTGCAGATTCATCAGATTTTATCATTAATTTTTAAAGTTCACCCTAATTTCTGCATGTATAGGGTCTATGTTTCTTCAAACATATGCACTGTTGCTTGCAATTTTGCCTAACATTTTTGCCTATCATTTTCATGAAAATTTAATTTTTATTCAAAATAAGACAATTTCCTTTTGTGTGTAGTAAAATGTACTCATTACTTAAAAAGACAAAATTTGATGAATTCACATTCAAATATTAAAAAATGTTATCCTTATTTCTATTCCTCACTTCAAACAATCTTCAATCAAATTTTCCCCATGAAGAGGAAATTAATTTGAAAGTGGTTGTTTCAACCAGAAGCAAAAGATGGTGAGCTTTACCTGAGAGTGCCAAGCCTCTAACCCTCATCCTAATTCTATAGCTTCAAAGGCAGTATAAGGAGACAGAGGCATTTAAGCCTGGACCAGCCAGCACTAGTGACCTCTAAGAAGAACCATCTCTAATGGAAAAGCTGGAGAGACTCCACTAGACTCCAGTCTTCATCAAAACTATTTCTGTTGTTCACCAGGCAGAGTTTCATTTATAGGATTGTGGATGTTATTTCTATTGGATTTCCTCTCCCTATGCAAGGCTACTGCAAAGCCTCATCTGAAAGCATAGGGACAAGTGATTCCTCCCATGAAAGAGGTCTCAGCAGTCCTGTCTGCTCTAGAATGGCTTGGAGAAACCTGCCTCCAACCCATGGCTCACCTCTTCGCTTAAGCATCAGATAACTTCTGATAGTCAATGTGGAAGCAATCAGTTTTTCTTATCACTTAGTAACAATTGGAGGAATTCATCATTTCCCAGATCAGATCCATTTGTTGAAGCAGATGTCCAGGAGCTCACAAGATTTGTTTTCATTTACAAGTCAAAAAATTATTTTCAGGATCTTAATTCCCTTACAATGGGAAAATAAGAATCAAGGTAAGTAACAGAAAAGTAAATTTCATATTTGCTTTGAATGATTGCATAATTATATTGTCTACCTAAACATTCTGCTGTATAAAAAGTTCAAGCTATTTGCTGCAGCCATGGAAACAGGCAGCTCCATAGAGAGAAGAAAGCCTAGTCACTAGTGAATGATATCTCTTTCAATGGCAGAAAATAAACTAAAATTCTTATATAACTAAAGCGAATCAACTGAAGTTAGTAGGTTCTAGTCCTGCTATTAGTAATGGGTGAGCATTAAAATTTCTTTATTTTAAATTCAAGTCCCACACTATATTTTTTTCAAGTTACTGAGTTTAAATATCACACCATGTCATCATTTCTGTAGCCATGACATTGGTATATGTGTTCATTCAAAACAGAAACATAAATTACAATAATAATAATTTAAAAACAAGCCTTGACTTACCTAACTAAAGCCAAAACTAAGTAATCTACATGATGCCACAATGAATCATTTGTAAAATACAGAAGGCAATAAGTTCCTTGGCCAAATTTCATTGGTATTATAAATTCTTGGAAGGGGGTTTATAGATTTTTAATGTCCCTATTAGCTTCCAAATTTCATATTAATATGCAAAATAATATATTGTTATCACTTCTGATATGTCTTCGAAAAAAATGCACAGAATTGTGAAAGTATTTCAAAATGTAGAGTCAGAAATAGGCATTCTCTCAAAAAAAAGGTAAAGTTTTTGGTTAGTCCATTTTTACACCTCCAAACATCAATCAAACCTAAAGTATCAGTCAGTTTGAAAAAAGTTTGGGGCAGTTTTCTTTGTGTTTCTTTAGTTCCTTTACACACCAATACTGAAAAGTGCAAGTGTTCAGACAAATGTTTAAAAACTTGGCTTTTTCTTGGTGTGTGATATACAATCCCACTGGAATAGATTTTATTCCCTGTAATTCTTTTTTTTACCCATTATTGTTTCATTTGATTGTTAGTTTATGTTGTTTTTATGTATATGCTTTGTAAAATATAATAAAATTATTTGAAACAAAAAATTCAAATATTTTATAATTGAACCATCAACATTGTGAATACAAGATATTTTCAGACAGAGATATCTTTCTGCTTATATATGCAGAATTTCTACTGTACAGTTTAAATGCCTTGTATGTTCTTAGTTGTGCATCTTATTCTATTCCATTCATAGTGAGCAAGCTAGCCAGGGGAACACTGGTCTCTCCCCTCTTTCCCAACCCCTACATAGTTTCTACCCCTTTTCACAACATTCATGTGCTTCTCAAAGATATATTAGCATTGTATATTTAAAGGTAGATATAAAAAGAGTATTTGCAAAATGAAAATACTTTTCATGAGATTATATTTTATATTTTAGTATTTTTTTCTGGGCTGTTTTTTTTTTTAATTCATCTTCTTTCATTTCTCTGATCAGTTCTACTTCCTAGATTTTTTTCTATTCAGCTTGGTAGTCAAAGTAGAAACTGCAGGGATTTCATTATGTCTTCAGTCCAGTCCAGGGGTGGGTTCTACTTACCTTTACTACCGGTTTGCAGCAGGGCCACGCGCTTGCTCTTCTGTGCATGTGCAGAAGCGTTTTGGTGACACCAGGGTTGGTGGGCGGAGCCTCCCGCCGGTTTTACTACCAGTTCTATAGAGCTGGTGCGAACTGGGGGCAACTCACCACTGGTCCAGTCCCCTACTTACGATATTTGAAGAGGATCCTTTGTTTACAATTACTGTTTAAGGAAAAGGAAATGAGGCAATTAACACTGATCAGTTTATGGTTTTTCCTTTTGCTTGTTTTAAAATAAAACAGAAACAAATACAAATTCCTGCACAAATTCAGAACATTCCCGTTTCAGGCCAATGCACTAAAAAAAAGTTAACCAAACATCAATAGTATGATTACGGATCCCCAGATCCTATCCATCTTTATGCAACAAACAGAATATCTGTATTTAATGCACAAATTGTTGCTCTGCTCTTTAAGCTTAAAGAGGTTTGGGGAAGGGGGAAAAAGTTATATTGTTAGCTACTGTATCTATTGCTCTAAGCTAGAAGTGCCCACAAAGCAAACGCAGAATGAAAAGTATTTTCTACTTGTCAAATTCCCCAAAATGGACAATTGCATCCATTCTGTTTTCAGATACATGCTGAAAATGTACATGGGTACGCTGATTTTGCACTTAGAAAAAAAAATAAGCTGAAGCAGTCGGAGCCCAGTTGACAAGCAATGGATTATGACATTAGGTCAGCCCTTTGTAACATTCTGTCAAAGAGGCAGGGTGATAAAATAAAAGTCTCAGTTTAAAGCAGCCTATATTATTACTCTGTATATGCATAAGGCTGCAAGTCCCTGACTCTGCAATGCTGTGTACATCTATTGAGAAATGAAATGGACAATATCTGAAGGAACTATGGAAAAATGAATGACATAGTGGAAGAAGATTAATTTATGTGTGCCATTCAGAAGGCCTCCTGGTGGCAATCTAAAATATAATCTTTTATGTGAAGCTTGAAAAATGGCCGGAAGGAAGAATATTACAATATACAGTACTTGAATTGTTGTCGTATAATAATTTTCAGTGCCTCTTCAGAACCTATGTTAATTTAATCATTCATTTGGACAGAGTTCCAGGGAACCAGTTAATATACATGAACTTGGTACAGTATTGACTGTGGTAGTAATAACCTTTATCATGATCACTGAACAGAATTTTCAAAGTAAACAAATATTCAAAAACAATTGCACAGTTTCTATTTCAAATAAAATAATACAACATAAAATTGTAACTAAGTCAATGAGGCGTTCAGAGTTTTAAATTATAATAAAATTTAGCCACATTCAAGGAAACAAAATAATTTGTACAGAATTATTAGGGTGTGTAATCAGATAGTGAGTTATAAAGCAGGCCTTTGCAACCAGCATAGTATATTAAGAAGACATGAACTACAGATTTAATAGATCTGCCTCCAAAAGAGCACAATCTTAACCCTTAAGAGATTGGTGTTTTTTTGTATTTGCCCTCAAGATATTGAACTGCAACAGTGTTAGTGCTCTTTGGAGTTTAAGAACAGTTATATGATTTAAGCATCTTACTGACCTAAAAAAAAGGTAACATGATTATACAGGAACACATTCCTGGATAAAGCAGATTGATTTAGTTGAATTTCTAAATCTCTGGCATGTTGTTTAAGTGCAGAAAGTGCTTGATTATAGTAAGTGCTTGTTTATCATTAGAAGGGCTTATATTGAAAATGCATAGTGATGTAACTTTTGCAGGAATATCTTTTTCCATGTTGATTGGTAATTGTCCACAATAACAACTTCAAGCCCAGCTCTTCTGGACAAAAATAAATTTAACTAATGAACTATAACACAAGTCCATCCATCTTTGTAGTCAAACCAGACTTCCTCCTTGTAGTATATTAAGCCCCACTTGAAATAGAGGGGCAAAAGAGTTTTATGGTTCCAAGTGAGTGCCAAACTAAAGTTGTTTGTGTGTCTTAGCAGTGGTGAGTTGTTACCGGTTCGCCCCGGATCCAGCGAACCGGTAGCGGTGGTGGTGGGAGGCTCTGTCCACCTGCCCGGACATCTCTGCGCATGTGTAGAAGCGTTGCACGCATGCACACAGAAGCATTGCACACCCGCGCCCACGAGCAAACCGGTAGCAAACAAAATTGAAACCCACTACTGTGCCTTAGCCAAATAAAGCTCTACTGTTGCTGGGGTGGGATATGCCTCTCTGCACCTGATTTTTGTACATTATGGATTATATTGTTTGGGAGCACACTTTACTTGTTAGAGCTATGAGAGGCCATGCCTAAATATACCAAGATTGCTGTATTTTCCAACTGTTTAACTGACAGGCATGAAGTATAGGTCACTTTGTCCAAATTAAGATTTTTATTTTGGTGTGCTTAATCTCAAATAATTCCTCAGAGGAATAAGTGGCTAGTTTATTGATAGGTTAGGGTTTTTGTAGAGCAGGGGTGAAATTCAGCAGGTTCTAACAGGTTCTGGAGAACCAGTAGCGGAAAATTTGAGCAGTTCGGAGAACCTGCAAGTGCCACCTGTGGCTGGCCCCAGAGTGGGGTGGGAATTGAGATTTTACAGTATCCTTCCCCTGGAGTGGGGTGGGAAAGGAGATTTTGCAGTATCTTCCTGCCACGCCCATCAAGCCACACCATGCCCACAGAACCGGTAGTAAAAAAAATTGGATTTCACCACTGCTGTAGAGCCCCTGTCAAGTATTGTTGCAAATGTTTTGGCTTGAATAGTCATGTTGTTTTAAATGTGTTTTTAATTTATTTACTGCATTAACTATGGAAGGAAGGAAGGAAGGAAGGAAGGAAGGAAGGAAGGAAGGAAGGA
>WNWU01000016.1:36963160-36977942 GCA_012654045.1 Ptyas mucosa | reverse complement strand
GGAAGGAAGGAAGGAAGGAAGGAAGGAAGGAAGGAAGGAAGGAAGGAAGGAAGGAAGGAAGGAAGGAAGGAATCATTTATATCTATTAAGCTTGCAACATTAGAGTCACCAACTCTAATATTGCATAGTTGTTGAATAAATATTAGCATAACCCCAAGTAAATCAGGGGTAGGAATACATACCATCTTAGAAGAGACACATTCCCACTTTGAATTTATGCAGTTCAAAATGTATTTTTATGTTGTATAAATTGCAAATATAAGTAATGTACTGGTGGGTGCAATGGTATAAAGTCATCATTTTTTCAAATTTTAAAGAAAGATTAGACAACCCAGCCAGACCCACTCTTTAGATTGAGATGGGTAGCATATGAATTAAATAAATAAACCAATAACCCCTTGGCTCACCATGCTTTGAGCTCTAAGCACAAAGCACTTAAAAGCAGTATCCTGAATAACAGAAAGCCAGCTTCCTATAATCTTCTCAGCTGTCCTTACCACTCTCTGTATGGACTTTTTCTCTGAGGCACTGCAGCCACCAAACCAAACAGTGATGCAGTTTGTTAAAATGCGCTCAATCGTGCCTCTGTAAAAAGTGACTAAGACAGAAGGAGAAAGATGTGCTCTCCTCATTCGATGCAGGAAATGCAGACACTGGTTTGCACGCTTACTAAGGATGACGTGTGGAGAGACCAGTTCAGATTGTTAGTTATCTGCAGCTCCAGATACTTAATACTGTTGACCACATCTACAGCTGCGTCCTTGATACTGAGTGGAGTATGACCATACCTGCTCTTTCTAAAATCTAAAATGATCTGCTTTGTTTTATTAACATTTAGAACCAGTTTACTTTTATTGCACCAGTCCTCCAGAACCTTCACTTCTTCCCTATAAGCATCTTCATTGTCCTGGTACAATGGTACAATGATGGCAGTCTTAAAACATGATGGAACCACAGCCTGATGCAACAAGAGGTTGAAGAGGTCTGTGAGAACAGTGGCCAGCTGGTCAGCACACTCCTTTAGTAGTCACCCAGGGATATTATCAGGACCAGCAGCTTGCTGAGGATTGACTTTCTGCAGGACCTTACAAACAACAGTTGTATCAAACCTGAGTGCCTGCTCATCAGGGAGGGGAACAGCGTTCCTCGCTGGAATGTTGTTTGTGGCCTCAAATCATCCAAACAACATATTTAGGTTGTTTAGAAAACCCGTGTCACCCTTACATGTCAGGGAAACTGTCTTATAGTCAGTAATGACCCAAATACTTTGACACATACATCTCAAGTTCATAAGATCTTGTAAGATTTATTTTGCCTTGGGCATAATGAGATCCAGCTACAGATGAAGACAGCCATTCCTGTGTGAGGACAAAGTGTAAGGAAGCATGAAAGAAACTGATTGCTTCATCCTGCACTGGGATGTTACAATGCTGCTGGGATCAGGAACCTGTAAGTAAGAAGTACGTTCTATACTTTCTGACTATAGGCCCGCTTTGCTGTTTTTATAGCACATCTCAAATCAGCTCTTGCTATTCTAAGTGCTGCCATATCACCTGATTTGAAAGTGGTGTTTCTCACAGACCCCCTGTGACATTTAAGGTTTCTCATTTGCTCGTATGACAAAAGTTTTAAGAACACTCACATCTTCCATAGTGATGTGAATCACTATGCAGTGACAGAACACAAAATACAGCAAGGTCTGTGCCACATTTTTGTTTAATTCTTCCATTACAAACTGTGCCAAAAATGACAGGTCTTGATATGTCTTTACAATGAGCTGAGTACCTTTTGGGGGGGGGGGTTAGCTTCATATAAACACTGGGACCTCCCAATTCTTTCCCTTGTGAACCACAGTAAGAGATAAAAGTCTTGGCTCTGTATGTCATCAAAGATCTAAATTCCATTTTCAACTAACCCAAGTCATTTAAAAGAAAAGCTTCTGTTGATTTCAGTGGAAAGAATGTTAGAAGTAAAATTTCCTCCCTGAATTACGTGTTTGTTAATATTACAAGCAACATACCATATCCAAATCATACCAGATTCTTCTGCAAACTATCTTCTCTTCCCAGCAGATACTTTGAAAGGGGTCATGCAAACTTCAGTACTAGCTGTGTCATTGAATTGTGAGTCATTCAGCCGATTGGCTAAAATATAATCAATGTGGGTTGAGTTGATGAACCTGACAAATGATACACAAGCAGCTGATGCTTTTAGCAACTTTCCTATTCTTCATTATCATTATCTCACAAAATGACTCCCATTTCCATCCATCTTCCTCTATTGTAGAACTCATCTTACTGAGAAATTCAGAGATTATAGAGAGAGGTGCCAGATAATTATAAACAAATTAAAATTGATACTATATCTTGAGGAATTCTAGAATGGTTATGTGTTGTAGATTTTAAAGCACCAATATCCTCTTCCAAGGGATTTCACCCCACCAAACAAGCAACTTTGTCTGACATCAATTTGCTTGAAATTCCTGATACAACCTAATCTTCTAGTTTAAAAAGTTTGTGAAGAGGGTAAAGAATAATTTGCAAGCATGCTCTTTTGCACATGAGTATGGTTTAGTGAGAACTGCTAAGCATGAACAAATGAAGTCCTGATTATTTACCAGGTCTAAGATTGAATATGTTACATTGATCTATGCTTTGCAACTGAAATGTGTGTGTATCATCATCATCATCATTTTTGCCATTGTCTATCCATCACAGGTCAAAGGTCTCTTCCAATCAATATAGTCCTGAGATTTTTTTGCCAATTGGGACAATATTTGCTGATGTCATTGATCCATCTTGTTTAGGTCTCTTTCATAGATGCTTTTATCAAATGGGATCCATTCTATGACTGCCTTGGTCCACCTGCTACCAGTTCTTCTTGCTATATGACCAGGCCATTTCCATTTTAATTCTTTTACTCTTTTAATGATATTGAATACTTTTGTTTGTTCTCTAATCCATTTAAACCACTTAAGATTTGCAGATGACGTTGTTCTCTTCTCACAAGACCCAGAAGAACTACAAAGACATATATGTGAGCTGCCCAAATCAGTAGAACCATTTGGCTTAAAAATAAACCTGAGAAAGAGCCAGGCTATGCTTAATAAATTCACCAAAGAAAGAAAAAATTTAATGTCCGGAGAAGAACTAGACATAGTAACCATTACATATACCTTGGCCAATGGATCACAATGGAAGGGGATACAATAAAGGAAATTTAACGGTGAGTTAAGTGTGGTTGGCAGGCATTCGGCAAGCTAAGCATAATTTTCAAAAACAACTTCCGCCCTAACATGCAGAAGTGGCCTTGATTCTGCAGTGGATACACAATGGTTAAAATGATGATGAAATGATGATACAGTATTTATGTATGTATATGTATATGCAGTAGTGGGATTCAAATAATTTAATAACTGGTTTGCCCAGAGTCAGATTGGCTGTCATGGGCGGTGTGGCCCATCCCCATTCTCCTGCTCCGCCGCACTTGAGGGATGAACCTCCCGCAATGGCCAACCTGACCCTGGGCAAACTGGTTGTTAAATTTCCACCCTTTGCCAAAAGGCTGTTTCTGAGGGTGCTTGTCTGCACATTGGTCTTACGGCTGTTTCAGCCTTCTAGATGCCGTTTCCGAGGAACAAGGAGGGGAGTTACCATAGACACAAGGAGTTGATGCCCCTGAAAGCTTGCATAGGAAGGTGAAGAATTGGGGGCAAGTGGAGGGAGGGATTCCCCCCCTCCCTATGGAGCTGTGTGCAGGGGGTGTTGGTCAGTCTGCAGGCAAAAGTGAGGGGGGCGAGGAATTAAGTTGGCAGCACGATTGAAGCTGGGCCCAATGTAGGGGAGACTGCAGGGTTAATTTGGCCAGGCAAATTATTACACACACACCCCATTATCAAAGTGGATCCTGGGTGCTGCGCTGCAATGGAGAAACAGACAACGGAGTGGCCGGCACGAGGGAAGGAGGAGGAGCAGGGAGAAGACAGGGGAAAGCCGCCTTCTCCTTCCCTCGCACCAGCCGCTCCATTGTCCGTTTCTCCATTGCAGCGCAGTGCCCAAGATCCACTTTGATAGTGGGAGCGGGGTAATTTAACAACAGGTTCATATATATATATATATTCACTATATATATATTCACTATCAAATGTCATGCTGGGAAAAAAGAGGTTGGGATACCGAAATTTCAGGAGTTCCTTTATTAATGAATGAATGAAGGTGGAGTATTTAGGATTGTTTCATCTCCTTTTCCCAAATTTCCCAACAGAAGAGATAATAGCACTTGTATCTGATCAAAGTAAAGTACCCATCTGTTTTACTTTGTCATATTTTTGAAATACTCTCTTTTCTTTCTCAACCTCTGAGAGTTCTCTTTTTTTTTTATTGAAAAAGTTTTTTATTAAAATTTTTACATACATTTTCTCCCCCCTCCCCCACCACCACCCCCAGACTTCCCAGAGCAAATACAAGTACATAATAAAATACAGCTCAAATTCTCTAAGTTAAACTCCATTTCACACTTATCATAATCCTAATCATTAAACAAGTAAATTAAAGGAAAGCAAGTCTTCTTTTCTTCTCATTCCATCTAATTCGACAAAATCAATCTCCATGTCTCCATTTATAGTTACAGCAGTAATCACAACTATCATTACTCAGTATAACTAATTAATACTTAGCAAATTATTAAGTCTACACAATCTAACAAAATATTTTGTAACTTCTTTCATTTAAAACAGAAAAAGAAAACCCAACAAGAGAGAAAAATAAAAAACCCTCAATCAAAAAAAAACAACAACCCCCCCCCCAAATTTAAAATAGAATACTATGTAAAATCTTCCGTCCTCCATTTTTAAACCATCAAGGTCCATTTATAGTTAAAACACTTAAAACAATAATAATAAAATTTTTAGTCAAAAAAGGAGTATAACAATCAAACCTCTTATAAATTTATCAATACAGATAAAACATCATTCAATAACTATATCAAACATTTTAATTCTTCATACTAGATTAAACCAGTTGCTAATCTTCTTGTCTTCACATCTTCCAACAGCATGTAGAATATCTTCATCATTTGCGTCTACCCACCTAAATAGTAATTTGCTTCTTTATAAAAAAAAAAAACCCCGAGTGACTTTATAATTATAATTGTAGTAATATCCATCAAATCCAGTCAAAACTAGATTAGTAGATCCATCAAACGTATTAAGGAAACCACCAGATCAACTGCAATTGCTCTAGATCCATAGTCCTTTTGCCTTATATTTATTACCATCAAACAGAAAACTCCGATTTAGTATATTCAATGAGACTTCTACGTTTACAGTTAAATCCAGATTTATCACAGTCCTTAATAAAATGTTCCAATTCCTTCAAGTCAGGGCATATTTCACAACCCAACACACCAGCATTGCTGTGATCTGTTTATTCTTCTCAAAATATTCCAATACAACTATAAATTGCCTCCTCATCGTCCATCACTTGGTTAACTGGCATTGAATTGCTGTGTAGTATTTTTTTTTTCTTCCCCCCCAAAAGTTCAAAATCTTTAAACATTTAAACAATGCT
The DNA here is from genome assembly GCA_012654045.1 of Ptyas mucosa. Classification (NCBI taxonomy): domain Eukaryota; kingdom Metazoa; phylum Chordata; class Lepidosauria; order Squamata; family Colubridae; genus Ptyas; species Ptyas mucosa. The sequence goes on along the minus strand of WNWU01000016.1, from coordinate 36,972,375 downwards.
TTTTAAGGACCATCATCTCGTCAAGCAGGGTTATTTTCCTTTTCTCCAGGCTTTCTTCTTTTCCTTTTTACGAACTTTCTTCTTAACTTTGATCCCTCTGCCTTTTTTAACTTCAGCAGGGATTTGCGGTTTTTGGGATTGGATATTATAAACTTTTTGCAGAAATATGGGTTCTTCTGGAAACAAGTCATCAGCTTGCAGAGCTTCTTGCTCCTGCACAACCTTCATCTTTCTCTCTTCTGTAAGATCTGCTATGGTCTTTTGTTGTTTTTTTTCCTTTCCCAGCTCTTGACTCAATCCCCCACTGCTTGATTGTAACTCAGTATTCCCATGTATTTCATTGTTTCCAGCTTGAGAAGCTTGAAATATAGTATCAATTCTTTTCAATAAAGCAGAGGTAATTGAACTCAAAGCTTCCTCAAATTCAGACCATTGAGAGTTAAATAACCCTCCTTTCCTTTCTTTGTTTTCGAGAAGCCCAGCCATCCTGCCCCCCTTCTTCCTTCCCCTCCAGAAGGACGGGGAAAAAGAAAAGAAAAGAAAAAAAAGAATTTCAAGAAGAAAAAAGAAAAAAAAGACTTTTTAATTTATATTGCTGCTTGAGTTATTATTATTACATCCTTTCTTATTCCATCCACTTTTCAAAAAGGAGTTTTACGTTTCAAACAGGGGCTTTTCAATAATTATTTTTAACTTTCACTTCTTCACGCCCTGTTGAAACTCAAACGCCATCTTGCTTTCACTTTCCACTTAAGAGAAATCTTTTAAGAAAGTAAGTCCCTGGAGTTAGAAAAAGAGAAAAAAAAATACTTGCTGTTTCCTTCGTGCAACTTGTGCTCTGCCAACTTGATTCAAAAGGTATTTGTTTAAAGTTGTTTAATGGGGTGGCCGCGGCATCTAGTTCTGACAGGGAAAGACTTCCCAGTCAGAGGCATCCCAGGTCCGGAGCTTTTGACAGGCTTCACGGGGAGCTCTCATCTTCGAGCACCAGATTATTAGGTAAATCTGGTGCCCTCAGGGAGCTCTACCCCACCCGTCTGCTCTCCTTCCCCCCTTCTTCCTGGGGGGAAGGATTCCAAACCGCAAGACAGCCGATTTTCGCTGTTCTTGCGGTTCTACGGAATCTGGGGCTGGCGCTTCAAAAGAAGCGTCTGGCGATGCCCTAGAGTTCTCTTATACAAGATATCAGATGTCAGATATCTGCATACTGGTCTGCAATTTTTTGGATTTCTTTCTTTTCTCTGTTTTTGCAAAACTAATGTTTGTTTTCTTTCTGTCTTGGAAATGTAAAGTAATTTAAAGTAAAGAAGTGTTCCTGACCATGCATTTCTTGATTGCAAACTTCCATCCCGCTTTTTACAATTTCCTTGGAAGAAATTTTGATTTTGTTTTTTTATCAAGATTGAATCAAAATAGGAAATGAGTGGCTCCACTTTTCTATTGGTATCTATTAGCGATTTGCCTTCTTGAATAAGTGGCCTATTAATTATTTTGAACATATCTAAATAAGCCCAAATTGTTATTCTTAGCGCCTTTTGGTAACCCCATTCTCATTCACTCCAAGCTTTCATTTTCCGAACATCAGCTCTATAGTTATTATTTCCTGGAATGTCCTATCTTATTTTCAGATCCTAAGTAAGCTTTTTGTGTAGCTATATTAGCTTGTTTTGCTGTTCTCCATTCCTTCTCCCAATTGGAATATTTTATTTAACAAATTGTAAATGAATGCATGTATTAATTTTCACCATCTTCTCCTCCCAAAGTTCATACCGGTGTCCTATATTTCATATGAGTACAGGTAAAAGATATTTGTGCAATAGTAGTTATGATCATTTTGATATCACAATCAGGATGCCTCTAAATCTTCAGTCTGTATCTTTGACAGGCTGAGCATTTTTGTGTACTAGTGTTCACATGCCGTGCCTTCAAGTCACAAGACATTCCAGTGATGTTCCTGATACCACCTGTCCAGCTCATCATTGTCTTCACTCTTTTGCTCCCTTCATTCTTGCCAAGCATAGCAGGCTTTTTTTTCAATCCAATAACTGTTTATACTGCGTGACCCAAATATGTGAATTTATCCTTGCTAATCATTGCTCCTCAAAGGAGCAGTTAGTGTTGATGTCAACTACGACTGATTCACTATTCCTGCTTGTAGTATATGATACTTTTAGAAAGCATCTCTAAATTCATAATTCAAATGTGTCTATTTTCCTTTTTTCACTTTTCATGTCCAAATACCGGGGGGGGGGGAATCACACTGTTTAAATATTGCAATCTATTGTTAATAGCAAAACCTTTATCATGTATGATCTTGTCATTTCCATCCTCCCTAGAATTAATACTCTTTTATTTCTCAGCACACTGTCCATCTTACATATTGTTAAGCCCAAAGAAAGAGTAGTATCTACATTTAGTTGCTATCAGTTCACCAAGCATGCTGGTTGACATTATCTTTGACTTCTTAATATTTAATGTTAACCCAGATTTTTTAGTTTCCATTTTTACCTTCACAGTGAGCTTATCTAACTCAACTTTACTTTCAGCTAACAAAATGGTGCCATCTGCAGATCTCAAGCTGTTAATATTTTGACATCCAGTTTTGATTCCCACTGTCAGGTCTTTCAATTCTAACCTATTTATATTCACTATAAAATTAAACAGATATGAAAATATGCATCCTTATTGCCATTTCCTATTAGAGGTATCTTTTTCCCTATTGTCAGAACTAGCTGGCAGCCATTTCTGGAGAGTAGAAACAGTTTCACCCTCTATTGACCTTCCTCTCATCCTCAAAGAAACCTTCATGCATATTTTTCGGTACTACTTCCAAACTACTGTATAACCTGTTCACCCTATGTTTATCCCCTTGGACAGGAATGTTTGAGCAAGCCAATCTCAGCAGTATATTGGTTCTTTTGCTGAAGAATGATAGCCCATGTATTACTTGGAAGCTGCAGGTGAAACCGCAAGTAACTTGAAAGTTGAAAAACTCGTAACTTATTTAAACAAAAAACGCAAAGGGAAGAACTATTTCTCCAGAAAAAGGATAATTTTCTCTATGCTAAGTGAAGATCTTAATTACTGTGCAATCTCTAACACTGAAGAAAATATAGAAATATTAGAGTGCATGCTGGAAAGGCAGGGAAATATAAGCTGTTAGTTGTCTTGTAGAAACTGAACAATAGAATAACAGAGTTGAAAGACCTTAGAGCAGGAGTGGGTTTCACTTACCTTTGCTACCAGTTTGCTCGCATGGGCAGATTGTATTTGATGACATCCAAGCGGGTGGGCAGAGCCTCCCACTGCCGCTGCTACCAGTTCACCCGAACTGGGGCAAACCGGTAGCAACCCACTGCTGTCTTGGAGGTCTTCTAGTCCAACCCCCTGCTCAAACAGGAGATCATATACCATTTCAACAAAGTTCTGTGCAATATCTTCTTTAAAAACTCCAGTGATTTCGATTACTTAATCTTGCAAATAGGAATATGACTTAACTGTCTGAAAATGTATACATATATTATGTGTGTATATGCGTGTATCATTCTGAACCAGTACAAGATAAAAGCCTCTGTACTGAAGATGGTGAATTGCAGTCAATCATAGCAGTATAGTGCAGTTTGGTAGAAAAATGTTTGTTTGACTTCCCAGATCAAAAAAAGGATGAGAAAGAATAACTGACCGAAAGTTATCCAACCACTTTCTGTCTTTAGAGTCAAGCTAGAGTGAGCACAGGAGAGAATCAGCTTAAATTCTAAGTCCTAATCTACTTTGTTTCTTCAAATGCAATTTGTACAGTAGCTTCTTGTTTAAAGATTCTTAAGAGGAATAATGAAGCGTTCTGGAAAGCCATTCACTTAAAGATGCTCCATATGCAACTATGATGTATAGAGTCAAATGCTTGCTATAATCAACACACACAAAAAAATCTTAAATAGTTCTGCTTTCTCCATTATTCTTTTTACATTAGCTATCTGATTTCATATCTCATTGCCTTTTCTGAAACATGTGTGTTAATTGGCAACTCTTTCCGTGTGTGATTCTATTATTCTTTGTAAGATCTAAGCAAAGCTTAGCTTGTGTGATGAATTAGCTAAATGATTCAGGTATTTGCATATTTTTGCATATCCCAATCTTATCCAATCCCTGGGCCATATAGTTGTATTTTAAATATATTTAAATAAATAGTCAATGACTGTGTAAATAATAGGTTTATTCTCATATTTTTCAATCCACATATTTATAATCCTAGAATTATTACTTTTAATTGTCTATTAGTCTTTTAATTGCATATTGTTCTACAGCTTTAAAAAGTTCAGCAGGTGTTTTATTTATACCTGATCTTTTTCCTTTGACAATTTGCCTCTTATATTTTACATTCCTGGAAATATTTTTATAAGTGATCCTTTCATTCTATCATTCCATTTTTAAACAATTGGAGTATGATCTTCCTATCTTTCATCAGCTTCTAGTAAAATTCTTCCAAGATTATGATTAAGCAGTCTTCCATTAGGAAGTCATTTTCCTGTGATTTCTCTGATCTCTTTTTTCCTTTATTATTTTCTTGATTGGTTTACTTGATTGATATACCTTTCTTTGTCTTTTCTTATTTGATACTTATTTAATCATTTTAGTTTTGTTGCATAAGGCATTCACTGTCCATGTTTTCCTGAACTTGCCTAAATATATGTGCATTTTGATGCATTTAACTCTCTATCTCTGTGAGTGTATATATATATATATATAGTGTTTGGTTCATTTGCCATTAAGTCATGATTGACTCTTATCAACCTCATAGATAGATTTTCTCCATGAATGTGTGTATATACAATACATATAAAAGTATATATGACCAACCAGACCTGCCAATAGGAAAGCTATTGCTTTTTTGGAACAAAACTAGGACTCAGAAATAGGGGAATTCCCCAGATGAAGAATGCAGTAGTTGTAGTTTGAATACTTTGCAAGCTGTTGCCAAAACATCTTAGTCTGGACAGGAAATTCTTAAACCAGTTTGAGCACAGTATAGGAGCAGCTTAAGTGTATAAGCAGCCCTGATATAAGAAAAACAATTAAAGCAACCACTTTATGATTTTATTATTTTAAGAAGGTTGAACTAGGAATTGGATTTTATGAATAAGATAAAGGCTATAAACTAGAAAAACATTATAAAGTTGTTCTGTCCTCTTTTTATTGTTTTGTTGTTTCTAAATCTAATCTCAAAGTATACTATCAGGAATTAATGAGCAGACCAAGGACTTCAGTAGTATAAACTGTAATAAAAATAAGGTGGTTATGCATAGCTTTTCAATAAATATTTAAAGCGGTACTATGAAGACAATAGGGTTATTCATTGTATTACTCATGCTACCTTGAATTATAATGAATTATATTTCAGCTCGCATTCCTATGGTAACCTAATATTTGCTACCTTAACTGTTAAGTTTAAATGAAAATTTCATCTTGCACAGCAAACCAGATTTACTAAGAAAGACAAGATCAAGTTATTAATAAGATGGTACAAAACATGAGAGGTAACTTAATATGTCACAGCCAGAATCAATCATAGAAAATTTCAGAAAACTTAGATAGGGTTGGATCTGGTTCATAGTTTAATGAAAGGCCATCAGGAATCCCATAGATGGAAACCTAAGCAGGAAATTGGAGGAAATCCCAGGAAAAGATAATGGCCAAGTCTGTCTGTATTGTTGCCTGGAAGAGTTCATGTGGTACAGTGGTCATGAATTGGACTGGCACTCAGGTTCAGACCCACCCTCAGCTTCAGAAGCTCACTGGGTGATTTTGGCCAGTCATTACAAAGAGAGCATTATGCATGCCACCTTGAACTGCTAAACAAAAGATGGAATATATATTTAACAATTAAATATAAATAATGTACATAACTATGCAGTCACTAGGGTTTAGGCTGGCAGTTCAAGGGAGACTTCATCTTTAAAAGATACTGGGAAGAAGCCACTAAGGAAGGAACACATCTCATCCAAATATGCTCCTATCAAAGACATTAAGCTGTATTCCTCCAAGATACAGCAATTTAAGAGTCAATAATTTCATCAAGAAAATAGTAGGCAGAATCAGGAGCACAGGAAAGAGCAACTAGAAACCAAAAAACCTCTCACACTGATTGAACTGTGCTATGAAAATGTTCATTTTGTCAGATCCTTGATATATATTAAAGCAATTTTACAAATGAACTTCTACGGTAGCATTTATTTTACTGCCTTTCCTGGCATGCTCTAAAACAAGGACTGATTGCAGATTACTGCAAGACAAAATAAAGAAGATGCACAGAAAGTCTATTGTTAACTTTAAAGTTATCTGTGAGAAATGGGACAAATAATCTGTTAAGCATTATTTTTTCCTCCAACTTTCAATAAGGAATGGGCTGCAATATAATATGTTCATTTTTGTTTTGTTTTGTTTTTCTCCAAAGCAGACTGAAAAGTAGATTTATATTTTATTCTTCTAAATTGCTGAATAATTGATTAAGTAAGATTTAACTGATTATTTCTTTTAAGTAATAATATTGATAGTAATAGTCATTGTAGATGTTTCAAATAATCACTATGCTGTTCACAATAATCCTTAAAATGCTGTTGAATTTTTAACAATACAGTTATAATATCTGTTTCCGCTATGCCTTCAAAACAGTTTTCAAAATGAGAAAGGCTCCTTTTGGTGTGACAATCTGGAGATCTGTCCTCTGATCAACAAAATCATGTCATGTTGCATGGAACTCCTTAAGCATAAGCACAGTAATAGATTGTGGTTTCAAATCTTCTCCAGACATGGGAATACTATATGGATCTGTCTTTTCTTGTACAATCAAATATTAAAACTGCCAACAACACATAGATACAAGTTTTAAATGTAGAGGGTACTTACTTGCAACCAATGAGCAACAGCACTCTAATACAGGCAGCTTCCTGATGTGTTTTATTTCATTGTGGACCAACACTTCAATTGCAGTTGGTTACTGTATGGGAACATCCCTTCACCCTTCTGTACTCACTGGCTGTTGCTTCCCACTGCTTTGCAAAAAGACAGCCATGGCAGTGTGATTGCAACTGAATCTGTATTTTATGTGGATCGTATCATATTGATTATTTCAACATGGCCACTGTCTTAATTGTTTTTACCTTATCTTATAGACATGTCTAGCAACAAGGGAGGGAGGGAGGGAGAGAGGGAGGGAGGGCTTTACCAGCTTTCCTTTCTCTTGGGATAGAAGGAGAAAGATACAGAATACTTTTTAATTCAACTTTTTATTCTTAAAGAAAAGCAAAGGTAAATCTTTCCTTAACCTATTTCCTCAATTAACTTACACAAGCAAACAGATCCAACTTTTCACTGTTCCACTGCTGCTAAAAGAAATGGGAGCGGAGGAGATATTTCCACCAAAGGCCACAATAGCTAGTTGAAGTGAAGATGTTTGCTTACCTCAAATTGAAGCCCAACTCAAAAACCAAATAGCATGGTTAATGCCAGTCCAAGACAGAAAACATAACATTTGACTCAGAGCCAAAAGAAAAGAAAGAAAAGGCAGTGGGCATTACATTAGCCGCTGACTGGCGCAGCTGATTGGGGTTGAAACCAATGTTTGATGTGCATGCCTTCCAAAAACTGGTGGGCATTTCTTTGCTGGGTAAGCGGGAAGGGTGGCTCTGGCCATGGAATGCCATTTTCAGTTCCATTCTCTCATTTCAGTGGTGGTATTGCCATAGGAAATTAATTTTAAACATTGTCATTTTCCAGGTGGAAGAAGAAAAACAATTTTTAAAAAAATACCTTGATGGCTCAAATTCAAGATAGATCTATCCTTTTCTATCATGATATTTCCTTTTTTTAAAAAAACAAACTTTATTAAACATAAAAAGATAAAATATCAAATCAAGTACATACAAAATACATTTATATTCACCCCATAAAATAGAAAAACAATACAAAACAAAACTGTGTGTGTGTGTGTGTGTGTGTGTGTGTGTGTGTGTAGGTCTTTGGTTATTCGGGTTTTCTCCTGCGTAAAATTGGAAGTGTCTTGGCAACGTTTCAACGAAGTCTCATTCGTCATCTTCAGGCTGGTGTTCTCGGCTTCATGCTTCCAGGAGCAATGTGTGATCGCAGGTGTTTCTTCCTTTTAACTGCCACTGGGGGTGTGAGCTGATTGGGTGGCAGCATGGCTGTGTTCTGATTGGGTGGAGGTGTGCTTTGATTGGTAGGGGGGCTGGCTGTGCTCTGATTGGATGGGCAGTTGGCTGTGCTCTGATTGGATGGGGGTGTGCTCTGTTTGGGTGGGGGCTTGGCTGTGCTCGGGTTAGTCTGAGTTGCAGGGGGATTTGAGCTGGTGAGCTGCATTGCTGTTGTTTGGCTTCATGTTCGTGGTCGTGCCACATCTTCATGGTGGGTGTCAGTTTGCTTCATGTATGGATTGGAGGGGTTTAAAGTGGCCAATGATGCAGTTGTGGTCTGGCTTCTGGTCTGTGGTCATGCCTCATCATCGGTGTGGGTCTGGGTTTTCTTTTTGCGTGGAAGTGTGGTGGTGATATCCTGTGTGGTTTTCATGAGTGTGGGTCTGGTGTTATTCTTTGTGTTAGGGACTCGTTTGTCAATAAGGGTGGGTTTCCAAATGGCTGGTAGGCGGGAAGTATCATCTCGCTTATTCATGCTGTGTGAGCGTTTTTCTATCTCGATGGCTTCTCTGATTATTCTGTTGTTAAAGTGTTCAGTTTTGGCGATAGTTCTGGTCTTTTTAAAGTCAATTTCATGTCCTGTGGTTTTAAGGTATTGGACCAGGGAAGAAGTTGGTTCCTCTTTTCTGACTGAGTTCTTGTGTTCTTCAATGCGTGCACTTATTCTTCTGTTGGTTTGTCCGATGTATGTGGTGGGGCCAGTGGTGCATGGGATTTCATATACTCCTTGGTTTTCTAACTCAATTTTGTCTTTGGGGTTTCTTAGGATGGTGGATATTTTTCGGTTTGTGCAGAATGCTGTCTTCATGTTGTGTTTGTGGAGGATCTTGCTAATTCTGTCTGTGGTGCCTTTTATGTATGGGAGGAGGGCTTTGCCATTTTCTTGTTCTCTGTCTTGGATTTTAGTGGGAGAAAACCCGAATAACCAAAGACCTACATACAAACACCCGCAAAAACCTCAAAAAACATATATATATATACATATATACACATACACTATATATATAT
>WNWU01000016.1:36888532-36963060 GCA_012654045.1 Ptyas mucosa | reverse complement strand
ATATATATATATATATATATATATATATATATATATATATATATATAGTGACTTATTACATCATTTATCTTATTGACGGTGCTTGTTGTTAATTTTATTTTCTTGTTTTCTTGTAGAATTTTACATTTACTCTCCTTTCTTTTGACTTATCCAATCATACCATCTATTCCATACATTATAATATTTTGAGTCTACCTTGTCTTTTAACTCAAAAGTTAATTTAGCCATTTCTGCACAATTGTAAATTTTTTTGATTACTAGATGATCTGTTAGCAATTGATCCGTTTTCCAATGTTGTGCTAATGCCAATCTGGCAATAAAAACTTGGCTAACAGAAATAACAACGGAGGAAATAGAGTTGAAACCAGAAATTTTTCTATTAGGCATGATCAAAGGAAACCATAGCAAAGGAACAAAATACTGTCATGATATTTCCATTTCATAGGATAACCACATTTCTTTTGAATGCTCAAGATGAATACAAAATACGATGGGAAATAAAAGAGGGTGTTCAGTTTTTGCCCGTTTGCTTCTAGGGATATAGGCTAGTATGGATGGGTTTGACATAAAAACATAGGACAATCCAAATGCAGGCTATATCTAATTGCCTGAAACTGATGGACAAATCAGCCTGCTTCCATTCACTTTTCTTTGGCACTACTAAATAAACAGTACCAGTGTCTTTAAAAAAAAGAGCCAATGTGACGTAGCGGTTAGGGTATTGGACAGCAATTGGGGAAATCAGGCTCAAAGACTCCAAGTCAAGGAAGCTCATGGGAGGACTTTAGGCAATTCACTCTTAGCCCCATCTACTCACAGGATTCTTGTGCGGGGGAGGGGGGAAATACTACCTTGAGGACTTGGAGGAAACAGAGGCATATAAATCTAACAGGCAAACATTTTTTAGAATATGTCTATTTAAAAATACAAAGAAATCCCAGTCACTTTGTCCAGAATCAGAACTATGCAGGTTCATAACAAGCTGCAGGGCAGAGGTATAAAACTAGATAAAAATACCTCTACCAGAAAGATGACTTAGATAGAACTATACACTGCTGTAAGTCGCTTCAGTCCTCCAGACTCAGTTGGTCTGCTTAACTTCACAACATCTGAGGAAGTGGTCTTCGCTTTAAAGCTAAGTAAATCAACCAAGCTTTCCAGAAACACCATCCATACAGCTAGAAAAATAACAAAAGACATTTCGTTAGATTTGGTACCATTTGGTTGGGATAATTGCTTTCTTGTCTAATAGGCAACAGTAAACTTAGAAGGAAAAAATTCATGGGGAAAATCTTGTTAAAGTTTATTGAAGGGGGCAAAAGAGCAACAACCTCATTTATTTATTTATTTGTCAAGAACATATTAGGTAATAAGTATAAATATGGATTGGATACATAAAATAGATACAAATAGAGGAAACATTAGGACAGGGACGGTAGGCACACTGGTGCTCTTATGCACGTCCCTTACAGACCTCTTAGGAATAGGGTGGGGTCAACAGTAAACAGTCTTAGGTTAACATTTTTGGGATTTTGGGATGAAACCACAGAGACAGGCACAGCATTCCAGGCATTGACCACTCTGTTGCTGAAGTCATATTTTCTGCAATCGAGTTTTGAGCGGTTCATTTTAAGTTTGTATCTATTGTGTGCTCATGTGTTGTTGTGGTTGAAGCTGAAGTAGTCATTGACAGGTAAGGACATTGTAGCAGATAATTTTATGAACTACTCTTAGGTCATACTGAAGGCGGCGTAATTCTAAATTTTCCAAGCCCAAAATTTCAAGCCTGGTAGCATAAGGTATTTTGTTGCGAGCAGAGGAGTGGAGGACTCTTCTTGTGAAATATTTCTGGACATGTTCAATTGTATTAATGTCTGATATGTAGTGCGGGTTCCAGACAGATGAGCTGTATTTGAGAGTTGGTCTAGCAAATGTTTTGTATGCTCTGATTAGTAGTGTGATATTACCGGAGAAGAAGCTACACAAGATTAGGTTTACAACCCTTAATTTATTTATTTTATTTATTTTTTAAAATTTGTATACCGCCCTTCTCCTGCAGGACTCAGGGCGGTGAACAGCCAGAATAAAACAGAACATTACAAAATTTAAAAAACAATTTAAAATAATTAAATAATTTTCAGCCTAATTTAAAACTCAATTAAAACTAAGTTCCAATTAAAACCAAAACAGATGGGGTCAAGCCAGCCCAGCTAGATGGAATAGATGTGTTTTCAGGGCTCGACGAAAAGTCCGGAGGTCAGATATTGTGCGAATCTCTGGGGGTAGGTCATTCCAAAGGGTGGGTGCTGTCACAGAGAAGGCTCTCCCCCTGGGGGTCGCCAGCCGACATTGTCTGGCGGACAGCACCCTGAGGAGGCCCTCTCTGTGCGAGCGTATTGGCCGGTGGGAGGCTATTGGTAGCAGCAGGCGGTCTCGTAGATACCCTGGCCCTATGCCATGGAGCGTTTTAAAGGTGGTCACCAAGCGCACCTGGAAGACCACTGGGAGCCAGTGCAGCTTGCGGAGGAGAGGTGTCACAAGGGAGTGCCCTGTTGCTCCCATAATCCCCCGCACGGCTGCATTCTGGACCAGCTGGAGCCTCCGGATGTACCCCAGGGGGAGCCCCATATAGAGAGCATTGCAGTAGTCCAGGCGGGAAGTCACAAGTGCCTGAGTGACTGTGCGAAGGGAGTCCCGATCCAGAAAGGGACGCAACTGGCGTATCAGGCGAACCTGATAGAAAGCCCCCCTGCCCACGGCCATCATATGCTCTTCTAAAGACAGCCGTGCATCCAGGAGGACGCCAAAGTTGCGAGCCCTCTCCGTGGGGGCCAGTGATCCGCCCCCAATAGCCAGTGATGGCACCAGCTGGCTATATCAGGACGCCAGAAGCCACAGCCACTCGGTCTTGGAAGGGTTGAGTCGGAGCCTGTTTCTCCCCATCCAGGCCCACACAGCCTCTAGGCACCAGGACATCACTTCAAGGGCATCGTTGGGGTGGCCTGGGGTGGAGATGTACAGCTGAGTGTCATCAGCGTACTGATGGAACTCCACCCCAAAGCCACGGATGATCTCACCCAGATCATCCCATGATTAATGCCTTTTTGGCGATGTTGTTACAGTGGGCTTTGGCACTTAGATCATTAGATACGAGTACTCCAAGGTCCTTGACCTTGGTTTTTAAATTTTAAATTTAAAGTTTTAAAATTTAAAATTTTAGTTTTAGAAGTAGTCTGTCATTGTCAGGGTTCCAAGTAACACCCCCAACGAAATCAAACTCTGAGGCTTGAATTTCCTCAAAGCTAACTTTTATTAGGGATGTCATATTGGCACATCTGTGAAAACCCAAATCTGAGAGCTTCCGGGTTTTCCACACCCAAAAGAAAGTTCAAGACCTTGCCCCTCTCCCACATGTCCACCACACATCCAATCAATTGCTGTCCAGAACAGAAGATACCTCCTCATTCTTCTCCACACAGCTGCAGGGCCCCATGGCCTTGACTTTCTATAAAGAATTGTATTGTGACTACATATCTTCTTCTCTGTATGCAATCCCCTCTCCCAATTTCCCACAGTAAGATTTGTGGCAGGCCTGAAGCCTGAAGGCACAAAGGTAGAAATATGGCTTCCAGGTCTGACACTCATATTATTAGATGCATTTGTAAAAGGATATCAACTGAGACTTGAACAGAGGGAGGTAAGAAATTGCCACTCATCCAGTGGTGGGATTCAAATTTTTTTACTACTGGTTCTGTGGGTGTGATTTAGTAGGCGTGGCATGACTTGGTGGGCGTGGCTTGGTGGGCATGGCAGGGGAGGTATACTGTAAAATCTCAATTTCCTCCTGATCAGCTGGGACTTGGAGGCAGAGAATAGATGGGGGCGGGGCCAGTCAGAAGTGGTATTTACTGGTTCTCCAAACTACTCAAAATTTCCACTACCAGTTCTCCAGAACTGGTCAGAATCTGCTGAACCTCTGCACTTATCCTATCCAACTCAAAGAACAAGTGGCAGATCAGCCATATCCAGGCTTCATCACATCATCTACCTCAAATGTTAATGATATCCCTGACAATAAAAACTGAGGTCAATCTTCTGAAAGCTATCCCTAGATAAAAGATTGGTATTATTTCAAGAAAAGGGGGCATGGTGGCCTACCAGTTAAGACATTAGGCTTGTCAGTTGGCAGTTCAAGATCCAACTACGTATCACTGGTTGAGCTCCCATTCTTGCCCCAGCTCCTGCCCACCTAGCAGTTTGAAAGGATCCAAGTAAATAAGTACCACTTTGGTGGGAAGTAACAATGTTCTGTGCACCTTGGTATATAGTCATGATGGACAGAAATATATTTGGACAGAAATGTCTTTGGAAACATTGGCTCCCTCTGCCAAGAAATGGAGATGAGCACCACCTCCTAGAGTTGGACAGACAAGACAGAGAAATGCTTATTTTATCTTTATTATTTCAGGATGTCATCTTCCTAAGCTTCTTTCTTCAAAGAAGGATACTATTGTTGATGGAGGAGAAAGGGTATAGGTGCATATGTGTGAATGCATATGCAAGTTAAGAATATTGCTTTTTCTAGTATAAGGAATATCTGAAAAGTGGTAAGCTAATATTTATATAGGATTATTGAACATCACTCATATGTCTCCTATATCTGTTTTTCAGAAGAATGATTAGACAATGCATATATACATTGGCTTATTTCTATATTGCAGGATCCAATCTAACTCAGTCACTGGGACCAAAGCTTTATTCTTCCAAACTTTCAGGCTCATGCTGGAACCCCTCAAGAGGAAACTTCTCTCTCTCCAGAATATGTGCACTGGGTTGTTCTATGCATTGTATTTATATGGTGCCTGGTTGTATGTGGCATTTAGTGGTTAATTAGGGGGTTGATAGCTAGCTATTAAGTCATTGATTATTGTTTCCTTGTGCCATTGTGCCCTCAGCTCCGAACCTGATAAGCTGGTGGTAAATAGTATTCCTGTTGACTGACAAGGGGCTCCTTTCCTGGGCTTCAATCATTTTTCTGGCTATTTTTGTCACTGTTCGGTTCACAATCATAGTAGCTGTGAAACTGAATGCATGTCCTTGTTGACTGCAATGTGTGAGGGTACCAATGAGTTCAGGTCTCCTTGTCTAACTGCTTGCTCATGTTCTCTCAATTTCTATATTATTATCACTATATTATTACATTTTTGCCCTTTAAACCCAAATGTAAGTGATAATCCTATGGGTGATGTACACTGAAACTGGTTGAGGGTAAAAAAGAGAATGGTAAACTGAATATATGCTAATATATCATTTACTTCACACCATTTTACAGGTATCTTTACAGTGTTAACCCTGCATTAAAAATGGCATAAATAGTATTGCAGAAGCAATATCTCCTATTGGCTACTGAACAAGGATACTCATATGTTCATACATATTCACTAGGGAACTTCAGTGGGGCAATAGCACATGCACAAGGAGTGGGGCTTCAGTTACGGTGCCGTGCCTGCTGTTTTGCAGATTTGGATGTTCCTGTAGACACTGCTGTTTCCTAGAGCTGGCAGCCTATACATGTGTTGGACTCACTGGAATTCTGGAAAGTTCCAGGAAATCATCAGTTTAGAGTAGAAGCTCTATTTCAACTTTTATCTATGTACAAGGATACTTACTCTTATACAGCAATAGTTAGGTCAGAGAAATTGGAGGATGTTGACACTAATCTGCAGTCTTTTTTTTTCCTGATAAAAGCAGAGACTGCCTAATTTTGAAAAGTGAGAAATTGTTGCATGTTGATTGGTAACCATGTTGAAAACAGAAAAAAATAAAATACTATGAATATGAGAGGTGGGGAGGGAGCAATCTTATGCTGTTTCTTTATCTGGAAGCACAACCCTCCAGATTCTATTTTTTAAAATTAAAATTAAACTGAAGTGCAAAACATCTTGGGACAAGATATCACTGTATTTCTTTTGCTATTTAACACTTAACAGAGTAACAGGGTTGGAAGGGACAATCAGACAAATGGTTGTGTAATCTCTTCTTAAAAACCTCCAGTGTTGGAGCACCCACAACTTCTGGAGACCAGTCATTCCACTGACTAATTGTTCTAATTGTCAGGAAATTTCTCCTTAAGTTCTAGGTTACTTCTCTCCTTGATTAGCTTTAATGAAAATACCTTAAGAGGACAAAAAGCTTCACTAGCAATTAAATTAATTTATTCACATTAACTTGCTTATTTGAAGGTCCAAGGGTTTGGGGGACAGTATAGAAAACATAGAAGTCAGTACAAACTTTTAGGAACTGTATCAGAGAATAAACCTATTTTATGGCCTTTGATGCAATGCCGTGCCAATGGCTATTGGCCATTTATATTATGTTCTAAGTTATCTTTATATGCTTTGCTTATGAATGCATTCAAAATATCTCTGGATGAGTTATTGTTTCATTTCAAAGAAATAAATATCCCCAACAAATTTGATATGAGAGAAGGAGGGGGAGAGGGAGAATGCATAGCAACCAAATACATCACAGCTACAAAGCAAGTAAGGTTTCCATGGACACATTTTTTCAAGTGACAACCAATCTTTAAAAAGGAAGTATAGATTTATTCAATAAGATTAAGAACACTAAAATTATTGATGCAAAAACAAAGCAACATGTATCTGCCTATATTGCCCATAAAGTTTGGATCAATCAAAGAGACGAATCTGAATAAAACTGTGATCATATGGATATTGCATTATACATAAAGGTAGCACATGAAGTTGATCAAAATTGTTAGTGTACTATGTCAGGCAAAATACACACTGAGGCACTCATATGCCACTTGCAAGTGAGGATGATTCTGACATTTGCCAGAGATGACAAACTATGTGTATAGGGGTCACATCATACAATATGTACAATATATAAGTATAATTTATTTAATTCAAAATAAATTATTTGACATAGTGCCAAATAATACTGCCATGAAACTCATTAGCATTTTAAAATGTGTATTTTTAGTTTAATCCAAAGACCACCCTCCCCAGCAATTTGAAACCTTTCAAGTTATGTACAATTCTTATTAACAAGAATAGCTTTGAGGTCCTATAATAATAAAATCATGTGGGTTCCATACTCTTAAAAGTGTATTTTTTTTAATACAGTAGAAGTCCACACGTCTTAAATTTGCCATGTTTGAACAACACTGTCTTTGAGTGACAGCATGGGAGAAAAACCTATTAGAATAGTCTACCCCAGATGCTGATGGATTGCATCAGATTCTAGAAAGCCCTGAGACTTTTTTCTTGAGAAATGATTGGTGCTCTTATCCAAGATTTGATTGTCTTTGGAATACAGAAATGACCTGGTCAGTTGACCTAATAGCTCCTAAGCATTTTCTCCTATGGTGCACAGTCCATTCATTCCCTTGGGAACACATCTCACCTGAAGGCAATAAAGCAAATTCAGATAAACAGGAATTCGGGAAAAAGAATTCTTGACTCTATCTGACCAAGTACTACAAAGAAACCATTATCAAACCTACCCTGTTGCAAACACAAAAAAAGAAGTGCTTTTTCCCCTTCACAATAAAAACATTTACCATATCCTTACCATTCCTTTCAATTTTCTTACAATTTCTTATCATCTCACCATTTCAAGCAACTCATATCTCTCTTGAATGCAAAGAATTTTCATCCTCATTTCTACTGTCTACCAGGTCAGTTACTCCTTTAGCTGATCCTTGATATGAAACAAGAAACTTATTTTAGTCTGCAAGAAGTCCTGGAATGGTATGAGTTAAGCTACTTGTTAAATGGAAATCAGATGCACTTCTCCTGAGAACTGAATATGAGAGCCAGATGAAGCAGAGGATTTGCTGTATCTATGGCTGCAGTGACAAATTATATCGGCACCAAAAAGTTGAAGTTTGATCCAAACAGTTTGGATGCTATAAGTGGATAGTCTGTCTGTCTATTTGAGCAGTATGCAATACGTTTGGGGTGAGAGTGTACTCTCTACGAGCAAGTTTGAAGCTTAGGGTGCTTCCAGATCCATTTTTAACATTGGGGGGACAAAGCACTGTTTAAGCACTGAATGTTAATCTCAATCATGTCAAGATTTCTTTATCAAATTTGTATGCCACTAGGCAGCTCACAGTAATTAATTTTAATGGACAATTGTGTTTATAGTAAATGCTTTGAATTAATAATTATACGGTAGGTTTATTATTTATTCATTTGCATTTTATATCCTCCCTTTTCTCCAACAGATTAAGTCAATTTACATGGAGATCTTTTAATAGTCACAAATGGCTGCAAGATAGGTATCACTGACAAAGTTGCTGTACCGAAGTATTTTTGCTCCACGCCATATTTTATTTGAAAATACCATTATTTAAAGCCATTTCTCCATTTGTCACTCTGCAATGTGAAGGTAAATATTGTGATTTTTCATTTAATTTTCTATCATCACATATCACTGGTATTATAGCAAGAAGTAATTATAATGACAGCATACACTGGCTATAGTGTACATTTGTGTGGACAGCTGTATTTCAATAATTTTGATACAATCATAAAGGAAACCAAAATATAGGAAGGTATTCATTTGCATTTATTTGTATTTTTGCAAATGTGAAACATTACATGTAATGAAACATGTAATCTAACCCCAAATATGCATACATAGGTTTGATACCTCAGCAACAGTGAAATTTAATAAAAAATAAAATATAAACAGAATGTAAATAATTATATTACTTGATGTAATACTATTTATATTTCTGAATCTAAATAAGAAATTAGTCATGGAGGACTTGGGGAAGTATATGGATGGAGTTCTCCAAAGACACCTCGTTATACATGAAAACATGCTTTTCTATTCCTCATACATAGAACAAACCACATATAAACCACATCAACAGATCTCACATTATAGACAGTGCTTAGTGATTCAGACATAATTAGCTGGGAATATACATTGTGAAACATGCTTCAAACTAAAATTAAAATTTAAAAATCATGGTATTGTTGGGTACAAACAATACCCAAAATAAATTACATTGTAACAACATGATGTTGGAACCCTAGTGCGCATACTGTACATATCCTAAAATCGTTCAGAAGTGTGTTGGACTTTATGCAAGCACATCACCTCTCTGTTTTTCATTAAAACAGTCCTTATTTTTCATACCTTCACATGGGCCTGAAGAAAATTGTGTCTGCTTTAAAAGGGGCATTAATCTTAAAAGGTCTGCAACCTTAACAGCAGCAGCAGCATCGTTTTAGCTTACGGTAGCCTGAAAAAAATGAGCTACTGTAACGAATAGCACAGATTCGCAGTCTGAAGTGCATCTTCCAAATAATTCTTTAATTATGCACACCCTGGTATGATTCAGTCATATACCCACCTCCAAGCTCTCTTCCTTGCATTTACTCTGCCCATCACACAGGCAACTCTAATAGGCACGGATGGCTCTTCAGGGGTGTAACAGCAGTGGGAAGAGACAAATCAAAATAGCAATTAATAAAATAGACCCTACATGCCCACACATTTTATTTACAACAAAGGAATTATATAATAGAAAGACTGCCATTTCTTTAAGAAATGGCCTTTAATCTGGTAATTGTTGGAGATTAATATATCCTATGTGTCCTGAGGGTAAATATCCAATCCGAACAATGTTCAGAGAAGCAAAATTTGTAATTATAATAGAAAAGGGATGTATTTGAAGGAAAAACATCAGAGGGAAAAACAATTCCCAGCACCTAGGTAACTATATCACCTCCAAAGGAGAGACTAAGAGTAGGTGTTTCATGTATGTGTATCTAGATCATGACAGGCAAAAGAAAGTGACCTCAGATTAGCAGTCTCCTAGACAGGATAGACAGAGAGATAAGCAAAGAGAAAATATAGAGTAAATCCAAAACTCTCTGTCAACACACTACTGGCCCCTTGTGGTGAATAAGTAATGAGATTCTGAAAAATGGGTGCCATTGGATTTGGACCTCCAACTACGTTGAAGTGTAATAATGTAGTATAAGGTTGTGGTGCCTTATTCATCCTTTCACTTGTCTCCCCCCCTTTTTTTTCTGTTCATTTTTAATGTTCTTCCAAATAAAATGGATTTGCTTTATTGGTTTCATTTTGTCTTTTCTCCCTTTTTTTCCTTCCTTCCTCCCGCCCTCCCTTCCTTCTTCCTCCTGATAAAATAACTTGGTGCCAACTGTCCGTATTCTTTTCTTGACAACAGTACAGCAGTATTTATTTATTTATTTATTTATTTATTTATTCATTCATTCATTCATTCAATTTATATGCCACCCTTTTCTGGAGACTCAGGGCGGCTTACAATGCGTTAAGCAATAGCCTTCATACTTTTGTATATACCTGCTTAGTAGGGCTTTCACCCCCTCCCCAAGCAGTGTTCTTTTTTTTATACATACAAAGTCAGCTTATTGCCCCCACAATCCAGATCCTCATTTTACCTACCTCGAAAGGATGGAAGGCCGAGTCAGCCTTGAGCCTGGTGAGATTCGAACTTACAGTAATTGCAGGTAGATTGCCGTCACCCTCTTCTGGGATTTTTTTTTTTTACCTTCCCAGTTTAGTTCAGAGTATTAAGATTTCCTAGTTGACTCCTATCCGTATATTAGCCAAGTCTTATTCTGGTTTGCTTTTTTTAAGGCCATCTAAGGTTAGTAAGTTTCTGCCATCAATTGGGAGAATGTCTTTCCACCCTAAACAAGGTTCTGAATGCCATGGAACTGATAAGCATTGTGTAATTATTACAAGTCCCTATGAAGTTCTGCTTGTCTTTTTAAAAACCCTAAAAAGAATGGGACTATAGTTTTGTATATGGTTCCTGTTATACCTTACAGTAGAAAATATTCTTGCTGTACCAGTCAGCCAGATTGGTTTACTCTCTCTAGAGAGAATTCATTCGATATTGATATGCCTAGTATTCCATTGCATCCCCACAGCAGTTATCCAATATTCCACAGCTTCTGGGTTTTTCTTGCTTTATACAGTTTTACTCAAGCTTGGGATTTACCAAAACTTATTGCTATCTTATGCATAGATAATGCTAGATCATCTGAAAAAAATGAATTGACTACTTGTAGTGCTTGCTAAGAAAAATACCTTTCCTGGAAGAGATGAAGCTTTGTGCCAAATCCTTTAGGATATGAAAGGAGTTATGCGTCTATTTTTGTTTTAATAGAAATGTACCTTTCTTCCTCTCTCGTGATCCACAAACATGGCAACGTGAATATAAAATATATGCTAGAGGCGTATTTGTCTAAGGGTTCTATTAATCCCCTTATGTACAAATAGAATATATGCATACCAAATTAGGAATTTAAGATTTAGAAGGGTTTTTTATAACAAATGATTCATAGCCTCCTCCAGAATTTATTTAAAAAATGACTAACTATTGAGCAATGTTTCGTGTTAACTTTATTGCCACACCCCTGCAGGTCTATCTTTCAAGCCAACTTCATTCCTTTACCTGGGAGTGGAAAGAAATAATAGAAAAAGTAAATAAAGGAGTGAGTTGGAAAGCTTTTCATCTTTACAATTACTCTCATTCATTATTTTGGTGCCCAGGGGGTTGAATAGAGGACCAAAATGTTTCTCAAGAGTCCTTAGGAGATGAACAAGGCACAGCTTCAGGGTGCATCTCACTGCCTTGATTCAGAATGATTTCTCCCTGAATCCATGAGTAGCATCTCTCAAGCAAACAGAAATCCTGTCTTCCTGCAATTAATTCTCATGTGCAAGAAGCCTTAATGGTTATCTAAATATTCATTCATCAACTTCTCATTCATTTCAGCTTCGGTGACTTTTGCATTGCGCAACAGAGGAAGTGAAACTGCTAGTCAGGCAAGGTCATTTCACGCATGGCACTTTTTTTTTTTTTACAAAAAGATAAGCTTCATGTAGAAGGGAAAGCAGCCCACAGGTCCATTGCCATGTGGGAAAAATGTGTGACATCTGTACTGCCTTTCCTAAACATCATCAGCATTGCTGAAAGACACTTGGTTTTCCCCACAATTTTCAGCACTCAGTTTATATTCTCTTTCAAAACTTATCTTAAATGGCATTATAATGTAGCCAAGCCATGTTAATTATAAAAATTGTGATGTTGTCCCATTCACAGTTCTTGGATGCAAGGGTACATACAATTAGTCAAGAAGGAATAATCTGCAGTTATTCTGGCTTGACCTGAGCATGCCACATTTTTACACTGCAAAATCTTACTGGTTGTGATCATTGTGATCATGGGCTGTTTTTTTCAAAATCATTTGTAATATTGAGGAAGTAATTGACTAAAGATGGGGAGGATAAAGCCTGCAGCTATTAAGTAAAACTATAGCTTAGATCAATGTTGAAAGAACTGATAATTCATCCCACTTTTTTTTTGAAAAAAAAATTTCCATAAAGGTTTGAAATTATTGAAACTGGAAAGCAGTAATTTAGGTTGTAATTTGGTTTCACTGGATGTTTGGAAAATATTAGCAAGTAAAATAGGGCCCTAAAAATTAATTAAAACAAGAAAGTGTTTGGGTGTTTAAAGTTAAGGAAAATACACTGAATAATAACAAAATAATCCATGTATTATCTTAATCACATTAAATGATTTGATGGTTTTGTCAAGTGGAGAGAAACCTTATGTCTGTGTTAGTTTCCTCTCATTGCTAAAATTCTGCCATGGCTTCTATGTGAGCCAATAAAAGAATAGGCCCTGTTTAATTTGAAGGGTATAGTCCAGGAGCAGCAACTGATTATTGCTGCTTGTTCAACTGCACTTGTCAATTTCTGTATTTGTGTGTAAATGTACATGCAAGTCTATGTTGGTGCCCAGATAGGAGTCAATTGATCCATTGTAAATCAATTGGTTTTCTGTAAGGTGATCGTATTACAAGTCTTCTTGATATGGTCAATTGACCAATCAATATGCTGTAGTTACTATATTGTATTACAAGTCAGATGTAATATGATTATGGATGCATAATCCATATGCAATCATACAGGCATATAGGCAATCATACTAGCACATGATGTGAAAGCATTGTTGGATATATAAATAAAAGGAAAGTAAATACATACATGCACAAGCATCTTGATTACTCAAGTATATGTCTTACTGTGGCACAATCAGCCTGAAAGATCTATGAATATAGTATTTACAAAAGGCAAAGAAAAAATATGTTGGGCAGGGATGACAGACAATATAGTCTGTATCAGTGGTGGGTTGCCCCCGGTTCAGACCAGTTCACAAGAACCGGTAGTAAAACCGGCGGGAGGCCCCATCCACCGCCCCAGATGTCGTCATTGGTGATTTGCGTATGCACAGAAGCAAGGCGCGTTCATGAGCAAAGCGAGGGCGCACGGGTAATCGCATTGAGAACTGGTAGTAAAGATAAGTAGAACCCTCCCCTGGTTTGTATATGTAGGCATGCCAACTTTTTATTCTTTGTCCCTGAATATTAGGCATAATCTGATACTTGCAACACTTACTGCAGACCAATTCCAATATACTCATGAACTGCAGGCCTTATGGGCACAAGATCTGCTCTGATTTTTAGATGTGGTTCTTTAATATTGTTTCTGCTAAGTCCTCAGACTTACGACTGGTCCTCGGACATACGACGCAACGCCCCCATTGGCTAAGATGCGCCAGAGTCGGCGGGAGAATTCAGCCAACCCCATTGGCTGAGCAGTTTGACAGCTATGGTATAAATAGCTTTCAAACGCCTAAGTTGCTGTTCTAGTTCTGGAGCTGTTCTGTTAACTGTTAGCAAATAAACCTTGTTCCTTTTACACCTGTCTTGCCTCAGTTACTGCCCACGGTTGCTCTACAGAGCAGTTTCTACACAGTCTCTGTTTGCTGTACAGCCAAATTTGTTAAATTCCTGAGAACCTGAAAGCATTTATACATTTTTGTGATATTTTAATAGCTCCTGAAAATGATACTACCATCTGTGGATTCTGAATTTCAAACCATAGCAGATACTTGAAATGATCTTACCTGGCTTATGAGCTCCATGCAGAATGTCATCACACACAACACCCAATAAGGACGTCATTTATAACATGTTTTCTGTATCAACATTGCATTTCATTACAGGGCAGTATTCCTGCATTCAGTAAGCATCATCATTTGGCCATTCTTTCATAAGGCTCCAGCCAAAGAAGTATTTAGAAGAGTTCCTTTTGATTGAGGTAGATGGAATTGCTTCTTAAAAGAATAATTGCAAAGGCCAATGGAAGAGCTGCCAATTGTTCTGCGGTAACCTCCAAGAAAAGTTCTATCTATTTGAAAGAAAGTTGAGGACCCTCCACCGTATTGTAACTAGGTACTTTGCTTTGACATTGATTGGTGCGTTTAAGTATTTACAAACTGCTTGAGAAGATGACTCAGAGTATGTTAGAAGCAACACAGCTGACACCCCTGCTGATGGGGGAAGAAGTAGGTGGAAAAGATTGCTTGGAGATCAGAATATGTGGTTTTGAAAGTACTGCTGCTTCATCAGCCCACTCTTTGTGCTGTTGTAATTATGTGGGTGTAATAAAAAAGCGAAGAGAGAGAGAAAAAAACCCCTAAGCTTCACAAGTGAGGTCTGACTGACTGATTTTGTGAAAACCCAAATGTTAAAAAAGCAACAAGAGGCAGATTTGTGATAAAAGCTAAAAAGTTCTTCAGGGAAGAAGAGCTTGCAGTACATCCTGCAAACATGTATTACTTAACCAAAAAAGAGAGTATCAAAGGATTTCCTCCATGTATGCATGTATGTGTATGAACAGGTGGGTGCAGATTCTCTGGTGTGACAGATTATAATTTTCTTGAGTAAGAACTCTCACAATATTAGCTCTTAATTTAAAAAAAAACAGTAAGTAACTGCCTAAGAACCTTTCCATCTTAGATCTAGAAAAGAAATTCAGACAGAAGATCTTAGAGGACCAGCATTGTGACATGATGAAACTTATCCTCATGACTTGGCACAACAATTGTTAGCTAATATTTTAGATCACTAGCAAAATCATGGCTAGAAAGGAAAGAATTACCAGGACTTGCATGGTCAAAAATCAAAGCCAGCCTTAGGAAAAAGTTCAGCAATTTCTCTCTCACATATAGGTATCTATAGGAAACTAATATAGTTTAGAACAGTTTTATCAAATCTGGAGCCTTGCAGATGGGAAGAACTAAAAACCAAGTATCCCAGTTATCATGGCTTTGTAATTTAAGATAGACCTTGATTTATGGCCAAAACTGAACCCAAAAATTCTATTGCTAAGCAAGACAGTTATTAAGTGAGTTTTGCTGCATTCTGTGTTGTTTCTTGTCACAGTTAAGTGAATCACTGCTGTTAAATTAGTAACGTGGTTGTTAAGTGAACTTGATTTCCCCATTGATTTTGCTTGTCAAAAGGTGATCACATGACTCTGGGATACTGCAACTTTCATAAATACATGCCAGTTGTCAAGCATCTGAATTTTGATCACATAACCATGGGGATACTGCAACAGACATGTGAAAA
Organism: Ptyas mucosa; assembly: GCA_012654045.1. Taxonomy (NCBI): domain Eukaryota; kingdom Metazoa; phylum Chordata; class Lepidosauria; order Squamata; family Colubridae; genus Ptyas; species Ptyas mucosa. The sequence continues at coordinate 36,947,533 of WNWU01000016.1, read as the reverse complement.
ACTGTCATAAGGCACTTTCTTCAGTGCTATTGTAACTTCAAATGATTACTATATGAATGGTTGTAAATCAAGGACTACCTGTATAATCCAATGTATCTGAAGACTGTAGAGTTTGTCCCATGTATTTCCCACTACTATGCATATATAATTAATTCATACATTACACTAATACATGGTTTATTTAATTGGGTCAATTAAATAACTGTGATAAAACGTTATCTAGAGTGTATTATTTTTGAAGCAAAACAAATGTCAAAAAAGAAAGTGGTATTTGCATGTGATATTGAATTCATGGAGTTGTGCATTTAGTCAGCATTAAGGCAAATGTTGCCATCACTGTAATGGTTTCGATTTCTACCCAAGACTTTCCCTAAAACATGTGGTTTGAAGAAACACACACAAACTAATGTTGATTTCTGCTTCTACCGCTTCACTTGTTTGAAAATCTAACTTTACTTGAAACTTTCTTCCTCCCTAGGCAAAATTCATAATTCCCTTGGTAGATGAAATATTAAACAAAAAGAAACTGATCAGATTTTAGATCAACAAAGTTGTTCAAAAATGTGAGGAAAATTTGTAGTTTTCCAGATAATATTGAATTTCAGCTCCCAGAATTAAGTAATCTTCTGGGATCATTTGGAGTTGTAGTTGAGTAATTTCTGGAAGGCTACTGATTCCCCAAATGTTTTAGACCCTACATTTGATTTCTAAAACAACAGTGCTGAAAAAAAGTGACTTGTGACTGTTCTGTCACTTATGACCATTGCAGTGTCCCCGTGGTTAGGGGATCTCCATTTGCCCTTCCTAAGGGGTTTCCATGTGACATGTGATGCGACATCCAGAAAAATATAGCACACTTCACTTAATCCTCCAAGGAAAGATTGAAGGCATATGAGGTCCAGGCAGAAGAACATCATGGCTTCAAAACCTAAGGGACTGGATGGGACAAAACTCAACAGCATTTTTTGTGCAGCTGTTCATAAAAATAAAATCGCCAACATGATCGCCAATGTCCGGTGACAGATATGGAAGAAAAAGAAGGAGGAGGAGGAGGAGGAGGAGGAGGGGTTTCCAACAAGCAAAGTCAATGGGAGAAGCAGAATTCACCTAATGGCCGTATGATTTGCTTAACAACTGTGGTGATTCATGTAATGACCAAAAGAGGCCCTAAAATTGGGTGTGACTCATTTAATAATTGCAACACTTGATGAAAGAAGTGCTCCCAATTGTGGTCAAGGACTACCTGTATGTTATAAACAGAACTTCAAAAAGTTTCAGACTTTCGGTGGCACCGCGCTACATTGAAGACGCCCATTCATGGGCGCCCATTCCTCGGCACCGTAAAAGCCGCCAGAACGGCAGAAAAGTGCTGTCTGGTGGATTGAAAAATCTCTCCCCGGGCAAAGGGGAGAGGGAAGAGCAGACAGGCAGAGGTAGAGCTCCCCAAGAGCCCCAGAGAAAATTCTGGGGCGCGAAGGGTGAGAGCTCCCTAGAAACCTGCCAAGCAGCTCCGGAGCCAGGGACGACTCTGTGGAGGCAGAGCAAGATGCCGTGACCACATCTGCAATTAAGGATTGAATTGGATATTTTAAACTGCAGCAGGCGGGACAAGCCAGGAGAGACAAGACTGCAAGTATTCTGACTTGACTCCAATGTTAATGTGTATTGCCTCCTTCGGAAGTACTAATTAAAGAGAGTGGAAACAAAAAGGCGTTTGAGGCTTGAAAGGGCGTGGAAAGTGAAAGTTAAGGAAAAGTTTCGTTTAAAGCTTCTACTCTTCGTTGGAAAGTAAATTTCTTAAAGAAGAAGGAGGACTTTTAAAAGTACTAATTTAAGATAAACAGAAAAAGAAAAAGATTTTCTGAGTTTGTGGAAACTTTTCTTTTGGCTGCTGGTAGGCAAAAAGGAAAAAAAGGGGGGGAGGGGGAAATTAACCCACACCGGAAAATGGCTTCAAAACCAGTAAAGACTGTCCCTACTAAAGGGTCTGGGAGTGCCGGTAGTTCTCCAGCCCACACTTCAAGATTGCAAATTCTTATCCCCCCAACAGAGCCTCAGACTTTAACATTAGAAATGTTACAAGAAGCTTTAAAGGTTACACAGGATAAACTTGCCACTGTGATTGATCAGAAGATACAATCAGTCTCAGACGAGATTTCAATTCGGAACCAGGAAATTAGGGAAGATACACTTTTGGCATTTCAAGGTTTGGCAGGTCATATCGAAATTTTGGATGATAAAGTGGAAGAGATAAAACAATCTAATGAAATCTTGGAGAATAAATTGGAGGTAGCCCAGGGAAAAATTGAAAGGGCTGAAGCTGATGTAACAATGATGCAATACAGAGATATGGAATTTGCTCTAAGAATAAGAGGGGTGAAAGAGAATAAACAAGAGAATTTGAAAGAGATGATGTCAGCAGCATTGGCGCAGGTGTTGGGGGAGCAGAAAGCCGAGCTTGGCTGGCAGATAGACAAGATATATCGTGTCAATTCATGGGTGGCCAGACAGAAACACCTACCAAGGGGCATTGTAATATATTTTACTACAAGGAGATTACGTAATGAAATTTTACAAGCTATTTTTAAAAACAAGCTACAAGTAGAAGGTCAGGAGGTTATGACAATGAAGGAAATTCCCCCAAAAATGTTGAGGGCCAGAAGGGAGTATTCCTTTCTGGTGGATGAACTGAGAAATCACCAGATACAGTATAGATGGGAAGTGCCAGCTGGATTAGTGGTGAACTACTCAGGAGAAAGATATCGGCTTAATACAATATGAAAGCAAGAGATTTCTATGCCAATGTACTAATGGCTGGACCATCAAAATCACCAGAAGTTAAAAGAAAGAAGGAAGAAGTGGGGAAAAGCAAAGGAGAAAGAGAAGAATTGCTGGCAATAGCTCAGGGGGAAGTCTCAACCAGTCAAGAAGACCTTCTACAAATACAGATGGAGTTAATTGATATAACAGAAGAGCCAAAGGATCAAAGACAGACCAGAGCTGCAACAGCCAAATGTAAGGAAGACCTAAGATTGCAACAACTGCAGATGGCAACTCGAGAAACTACAAAAACAGAAGCTGTGGGAGGAGCCAGACCCAAAGGTCAAATGAAGCAAGACCATCAGCAAATATTCCAAAGGCTTCAGAGATTTAAGGATGGGAACTAGATTCCTAACCTGGAATGTTAATGGCTTGAACTCACTGCAGAAGAGGAGGAAAATATTTCATTATTTTAAACAATTTAAAAATGATGTAATTTGTTTGCAAGAGACTCACATTAGAATACAAGATCAAAAATATCTAATAAATACAAGACTAGGTACACATTATGTGGCAGCAGCACCAGAGAAGAAAAATGGTATAGTTATATATTTGAAAAGATATTTAATTGCAAAATTAATTGAAGCAGAAGATCAAGGAAGATTTTTAGCAATTGAACTTTTAGTGAAAGAAGAAAAATTACTTTTAATTGGAGTTTATGCACCAAATCAACAACAGGATAATTTTTATAAACTTTTACACTCAAAGCTGATACAATGGGATTACAAAACATGTATTTTACTTGGGGACTGGAATGGAGTTTTAGATATTAAAAAAGATAAGAATTGACCCAAGCAAAATCTTTTAACAAGAGCAAGATTGCCAAAGTCTTTTTTTGAGATGATAGAGGATTGGGAGCTGAAGGATATTTGGTGCGAAAGAAACCCAACTGAAAAAGATTTTACCTTCTTTTCTGATAGACATCAATCCTTTTCAAGGATTGGTTTTATCTTAACTACTAATGATCTTTCTCCTAGGGTGAAGAACGTGAAGATATGTTCAAGAATACTAACAGATCATAGCCCAGTTTGGATGGAATTGGAGTATGGAAGGGGAATTAAGAAGTCTTGGAGGTTAAATGAAAATTTGTTTAGATATGAGGAAAATGTAAAGGAATGTAAGAAGTTTATGAAAGAATTTTTTGTTATAAATATGAAAAAGGGTACGCCTATGGAAATGGTGTGGGATGCGAGTAAAGCATACATGCAAGGTATTTTGATATACTTGAACAATAAATTTAGAAAAAAGCAGGGGGGAAAGGAAGGTATTAGAAGAAGAGATAAAGAAAAAAGAACAAGCTTTGATAATGAATCCAGCAGATAAGAAAATTAAAGAGGTAATTAATTTACTGAAAGGGCAATTTAATATGTTGATAGCAGACCAAGTGGCAACTAATCTACAATATGCCAAACATAATACTTTTTGTAATGCTAATAAACCAGGTAGGTGGCTAGCTTATTTCTTAAGAAAAAAACAGAAATCAAGGGCAATAGAGAAAATAAAATATAAAGGGAAAGAGTTTTATCAGCAAGAGTTGATTAAGAAATCTTTTTTAGAGTTTTATTCAAGATTGTATGTTGCTGATAAAATTCAAGATATAGATATAGATTGATACTTACAGAATGAGAATACTCATATAATTTCACAAGAGCAGAGGGATAGTTTAAACCAGTTAATAATTTCCGAGGAGATTCTGCTTGTAATTAAACAATTGAAAGTGGGTAAAGCTCCTGGGACGGATGGTTTGATGGCTGTTTATTACAAAAATTTAGAGGAGGAAATGGTGGAACCACTGAAGGAATTATTTAATAATATACAACAGGGAGGTGAGGTACCTCCATCTTGGAAGACAGCTTTTATTTCCCTAATCCCAAAAGAGGGTCAAGATCATACAGACCCAAAAAATTATAGACCTATATCACTTTTAAATACAGATTATAAGATTTATGCTAAAGTGTTAGCAAATAGATTAATGATAGTTATGCAACAAATGATACATCATGATCAAACAGGTTTTATAACCGGGAGATAGATGAAAAGTAATGTAAGACACATTGTTAATATACTAGAATATTTGGGGAGAAACAACCAGGTCCCTGCAGTGCTAATATTCCTTGATGCAGAGAAAGCGTTTGATCATTGAATTGGCAATTTTTATTGAAATTAACAGAAAGGATGCAATTTGGGGAATATTTTACACAATCTATTAAGGCAATATATCAGAAACAAACAGCGCAAATAATAATCAATGGTGGCTCAATTGAAAATTTTAAAATAGAAAAAGGAACAAGGCAAGGTTGCCCTTTGTCGCCATTATTGTTTATTTTGTCATTGGAAATATTGCTGAATAAAATACGTGGGTCAGATGAAATAAAGGGAATTAAAATTAGACAGTATGATTATAAATTACGAGCATTTGCAGATGACCTGGTTGTCACCTTGACCCAACCAGCACAGTCAATCATGGTTTTGATGGACATAATCAAAGTGTATGGACAAGTATCTGGTTTCAAAATAAATGCAGCCAAAACAAAGATAATAATTAAAAATATGACTAGAAATCAAAAAGAAGAGATGGAAGGGGTAACAGGATTTGAAGTATTAAAGAAGGTTAAATATTTAGGGGTTAACATCCTGTCTACGAATATGAAACTATACCAGTATAATTATGAACCATTGTGGCAAAAAATACAGATAGAGATGGAAAGTTGGAAAAAATTACAATTATCTTTGTTGGGAAGGATAGCTGCAGTTAAGATGAATATTTTACCAAGGTTTTTATTTCTTTTCCAAATGATTCCTATACTTAAAAAAGACCAAAATTTGAAGGAGTGGCAAAAGGGTATAAATACCTTTGTTTGGGCAGGAAAGAAGCCACGCATAAAGCAGAGAATAATGCAAGATTCTCGAGAAAGGGAAGGTCTTAAAATGCCTAATTTAGGATTGTATTACGATGCAGCTGCCTTATCGGCAGTTAGTGATTGGGTGAACTTGACAGAGGAAAGGATATTAAATCTAGAGGGATATGGTCTGGTCTACGGCTGGCATGCCTATTTATTATATGATAAAAAAGTAGACAGGACTTTTAAAAGTCACATATTAAGAAATGCTTTATTGCGAGTCTGGAAAAAATATCAATATAAATTAAATGATAAGTTACCAATGTGGACAGTACCCAGACACGAGATAGAGAATATAAGTGTAGAACAAAAACAAGATGAGATTACATACAAGGAACTTTTGTATAAGGAGGGAAATAGATTTCAATTAAAACCTATTCAACAATTAAGAGAAGATAGAGTAATTAAAACATGGTTTCAGTATGGTCAGCTGCAGGCCAGATGGAGAGAAGATCAAAAAATTGGTATTTTGCAACACGATGAGAATTTGATAAAACAAATAAGAGATAAAAGTCAAATGCACATAAAAAGGTTGTATAATGCATTAGTGGAAATAGATTCAGAAACTGAGCTAGTTAAGGATTGCATGATAAAATGGGCACAAAATATAGGAGAAGTAATAACGATAGAAACATGGGAAAAGATATGGGTTAGAAATGTAAAATTTACACAAGCCAAAAATTTAAGAGAGAATTTTTACAAAATGTTTAATAGATGGCATCTAGATCCAAAAAAACTAGCATGTATGTATCCAAATTTACAACCTAAGTGTTGGAGATGTGAGTGTCAGGATGCTACGTATTACCATATATGGTGGTCATGTAAGAAAATCAAGGCTTTTTGGATAAAAATATGGTGGATTATTCAAAATATTTTAAAGAAAAAGATTAAATTTACGCCACAGTTCTTTTTGCTGGGTATAGTTATGGATTGTACGGTAATAGAAACCAAGTTGATATTAAATTTGATAACAGTAGCTAGGTTATTAGTGGCACAGTACTGGAAGAAGGAAGATTTACCCACTATCGAGGAATGGACATTAAAAGTAGTGCACCTGGCAGAAATGGCAAAAATTTCTGCATATTTGAAAGATCATTCAAATAAAAGATACATACTGGAATGGAGAAGATGGATTGACTATATTCAAAACAAGTATTAGCCTAAGAAACTTCAGATAGCTTATGAATGAAATATTTAAATTAAATTAAAGTTTATAGTTAATGTTTATAGTGGTTAGAGGTATATGGAGTTAAATATCTAGGGAAAATTTCAAGTTAACATATGTTAGCATATTTTAATCCTATTGTCAGGTTCCAATGTCATCTCAAATAAATTTCACTCCCAAGCAATTAGTCTTTGCTGAAATATTTCATTTATTGAGAACAACAGATCTTGTCCCAACTTCATCGTGGCACAAATGGTACAACTTTTTACATAACTGTCTACGTCCTTTCTCATGTGGGGCCACCAGAACTGCCTTCGTACCAAGTGCAGAGTCTTTAGGAAACCGAAATGCCCTGCTGGTTTAACGTCATGGCTCCTCTTAAGGATCAGGGTGCATAGAGTCTGTGGGACATAGAGCTTTGTCCCCTTCCATGCTAGGTCATCTCTTTTTGTCAGGAGATGTTGATTGTCTCGGAACCAGGGGTCCGCCACTGTTTCAGTTTTGAGTTTTGTCATTAAATCATTTTCAAGTTGGTCCTACTGGTCACGCCGTCTCTGTCTGGTGACCACTTGACCCATGACCTGGGTAGAGGGGATAATGGCGTTCACTACCTGCTCCCGCTCACTGTTATATTGGGGCATCTGGGAGAGTGCATCGGCCAGGAAGTTCTTCCCCCCTGGGATGTGCTTGAGCTCGATGTTGAAATGATTGAAGTATTGCGCCCAGCGGACTTGCCGGGGCGACAACTTCCGTGGGGTTCTGAGGGCCTCCAGATTCTTGTGATCAGTCCAACCTTCAAATGGCCTCTGGGCCCCCTCTAGTAGGTGTCGCCAGGTTAGCAGCACCCATCTTACCGCGAACGCTTCCTTTTCCCACGATGCCAGCGACGTGGCAGTAGGGGCCATGCTGCTCCAAAAGAACGGCCAAGGGAGCCTACAACCTTGCACCTACACCTCCTGAAAGCTCACCGACACAGAGAGGCGATGGGTGGCGTGGGAAAAGGAAGCGTTCGCGGTAAGATGGGCGCTGCTAACCTGGCAACACCTCCTCTTTATGGCAGCCTTAAAGGGCTGACACCTATTTTAGTGAATGGAATACCCTGTGCTTGTCCTGGGAAGTTCGGGGGGGCGGGGGGAGGGAGAGGGGGAAGGGGGGATGGGTAAGAGGGTGGGAGTGGTTGAGGGAGGGGGTTGGGAGGGGGGAGAAAATGTTTGTATCTTTTATAAAACTTTTAATAATAAAAAAAAGTTTCACCAAATTGCTGAAAAATTTCCTTCTGCATTAAAATCCATAATTAATGTTACTTTATTAGATTTTGAATATGTGAGATACAGTGAAGAAGAACATGTGCAACTTTAACATACACCAACTGATTGAGAATTATATTAACTATATTGCTGAAGTCATCACAACCAGCTAATGAATTAGTACTGTGTTCCAACCTCCAAGTTATACCTCCAAGCAGCAGAGTGATTGTAACCACACTTAATATATTCTGAGATGTCTGTACTGGAAGCTTTGGTGTTGTTTTTATTATATTAGCTTCATCTTATCTAGATTCTAGGAAAGCAATTTCATATTGTCTAACCACTCATTTGTTTACCAGGAAAGCACAGTCAAGCTTGCTGCTGCACGTTACATAAATGACAAATATAGATTTCATCAACTTTTCTTGAATTGTTAAAAAAAAGTTACTGAACTAGGAACTGCAATTAATTCCTTCAGGGTCTCTATCTAGCACTTCAGAACTTGTGATCACATCTGAACCCAGTAAACCAAATAACAAATATTAGGCTACAGGAGGAAAAGATGTCATATTGAAAAGTTAAATCTGGTACGAAGCAATATTGGAGTAATCCAAAGAAGCCACAAGCCCCTGTATAGCTATTCCATCCACAGCTCAGGTATTGGTTTCCTTTCCTTCTTCTGCCCTTTTTTCTTCTTAGCACCAAACATATCTGCTAACCTCAGTTGTGTTGTGCCGTAGCATAATATCTGGCATCAGATCAATAAAAATAACTGCAAGGAGCAATAAATGACTATTTTCTACTTCGGCACTTTCAGGATATCTCTTAGTGTTCTGCAATCACATGTCACACTCCAGTCGTAAAAAGTTCTTGTCTAATGTTATATCTCAAGAGATATACTCTGAATAATAGCCCCCTCAGCCTTTGGCACTGAAATCCAAGAGCTGCTGGGCCTCAGCCTTCCCTCCTTGGTATTTATTTTAGCCAGCCTTGCTCTCTCAGCTTCCGTGGAATGTTCCAACTCCTACTCCTTTCTAAATCGAACCAACTTCATCTGCTGTTTGAATAAAAGCTTCATGGCATGTTAGTCACGACATCTTGCAGCACAATTTTATTCACAAAACTTCACAGGGGGAGGGGAGAATCAGTCTGCAAACCAACTTTATAAAAAAGAAGTAATGGGCTCTAATACACCAAATCAGATGTTTTCTTCATTTAAGGCTGTGAACAAAACAAAACTGATTCTTATCTTTGGAGACTAAACCCCCCATTTTGAATCCATCTACATAAGCAGTACTCATTCATTTTGGTAAAACCAAACCCACAAGTAAATGTATAGCTTGCAGAGCAGAATATTATCTGAAGCACCGGATTTGGCCATTTTTTTTAATTATTATTATTTTTTTTTGCTATCTTATGTTTCTAAAGAAAAGACACCGCCATGGCAAAGTGTACATGTATCTAAATCCCAAGGATTCTGCTGTTAAATATGTTAAATAAATATGGTAGAAATCCCTTGGAAGATATCATTTGCTGTTTGAGTTTATCACAGTCAAAGACGAATACAAGTAATGAACAAATGAAACTTAAAACAGATTAAAATACGTTTATAGAATGAGCTAACTAGCATCTAATGAATAAGATCCAGGATATAGCCCATATTAGATCATAATATAAATACTAAAAATATATAAAAGCATAATGGCATCCAAAAATTAAAGCAAAATAAAAGTATCTAAAACTAGTAATATAAAGAAGTAATAACATCTAAAATTTAGGCAAACTATAGTTACAGGGAATGTATTATGGGACGCTGGCCCATCAGGGTTTGAGAGAATTGCACAAAACCTGGCTACAAGCATTGTACCAAAGGATACTTCGTCTCTGAGCAGCATCTGAATATAAGCCAAATCTGGGCAACCAGGATATCTGCTAGTCAGAGGGAGTAGGAATCTGGTTCTGATGTCTCCACAGAAGGAGCAACAACATGTTTTGTAGTTTCTATAGGATCACAGGGGCAAAGCCTTCAGCTAATGGTACTCTTTTATATTTACCATCCAATACTGTAGAGGGGACAGCATGGCATTGGGCAAGAGGGAAAGCTTTTGGATGGCTAGATGTTTCTGGCTGTGTAAGATACCTGGCAGAAGTGACAATATATCTGTTGTGTACTGGTGACAGGAAGATCAGGGCCTTCTCTACATCTGCTTGCCCCTCTGTATCCTTTATCATTGCTTGATGAAGCTTCCTTTTTTTTCACATAGAGGCAAAGAGTAAAGAGTATCCCTGCTTGAATCTTAAAGAGTTTCTCTGCAGGAATGATGAAGGATTTTCTACCACAATGATAGAAAAACTTCCATGTGAAGAACTCAGAAATAGTAAAGTTTCTTGACTAATGCAAAATTAAGCTATAGATCTTCAAACTCTAAATACATTGTGTCTGTGTGATAGACACTGGATTAACTAGAATGTTGGCTCAAAAATTGTGTATGTTGCTGCATTATTTTTCACATTTTGTCCTACTCTTTTTTTCCAATGTATTGCAGCCTCATTATTACAGTTGTAATACTGATTATAGTAAGAAAATACCTTGTCATATCAGGACATAGGAACCAATATACCCGATAAAGCATACCATTGCCTGGATTAGGGTCATAAAACAGTGCCCTGTTATAAGATTGACTATTATAAGAGTTTGAGCATTTACATAAAGCTCTCCTATGATATTTAATGGTAGAGATGCATGCAAAAGTTTAGCACCTCGTTTCAGATTGTATGTTTCAATGAAGCCATAAGTGTTTTTGTTATAATAACAAAATCTCTTCATACAGAAACCCATGGCATCTTTGAAAATTGGTATGTATACTTCAAACTTTTGCAAATTAAAATAAGAAAACAGTAAATATAGCAGGTGCAGAAATTTGAGCACTTTTCCAGTTGGGACTTCATAATACCACTTTTGACAGATATGACACCTTCTATTAACAAGTTTCCTGTAACTAGCTAAGACTCTTTCTTGTCTTGCTTTTTTTTTAAATTCCCTCTCTTCCTTGCAGAACTCTTCTAGCTCAGAAATATTCTTTGATTTGCATGTTTGAGATTTCTCACAGATTTTCAATAGTAATGGGGAGCATGAAGGCTTCCCAAAACCTTTTTTCTCTCTTAAGTATTTCATGATTGATTTGAGATATGTTTTGAATTATTTTCATGGTGAAATATCCAATTTCAATTTCTTCACTGACACTGGGTCATTAGCTTCTGAGACATGTTCATATATTTAGTAGAATCCATTCTTACTTTCATCCACACCGTATTATTTCCTGTGACAATGGCCACCACACAAACCCAAAGCATAACAGAGCCACCCACATACCCAACAAATGAAATATGTTTTTTTCTTAAAATGCTTCACCCTTTTTTCTCCAAATGTGGTTATGACTGAAGAGTTCTGCTTTTCTTTCATCAGTGCAAAATGCTTTGCCCCAAACATTGTAGACTTACCAAAGTTTTGCTTTACTTAATGATTTTTGTGAGGAGGTTAAGCAAGAATTTCCTTTTGGCAACTCTCCCATACAGATTACTGTCATACCAGCAATGCTGTAGTACTATGCCCCAGTGGACAACTACTTCAGTATCAAATAAATGTTCAGCAGATCATTTTGTAGTATCGGTGTGTTCCGTTTTGCAGATCTAATCAGGTTGGGGTAAATTCTAGCAGAAATTTTCTAAGTCTTCAATTCTCAGATATAAAATTTAACCAAAAGTGCCTAAAAGTTTGTACACAGCTGTATAATTATATAAACTTTTTGAGTCTCACTCTTGATTCGCTTTAAAAGAAACTGTCGCAAAGCTTTGTTAGAAGCAATTCAGAACTGATTTGCAATTGCCTTCTTCTAGGGTTTGTTTTTTACTCAGTCAATTTTTTAGACCACCCAATTCCAATACAGGTTAGGCAACTTCACAAATTTTTTTAAAAAATGTAACATGTTATATATAAGACAACAGATAACATTATATAAAAACTCAGCCATCTTATGAGGGAAACTGCAAAAACCAGCACCCACAAATGATCCCCAATGAACAGAGGACCCAAACAAAGAAACTTACTCTAAGCCTGGAGGAAAAGCAGGTTTTTAAAAGCTACCTAAAAATGGACAAGGTGGGGGACATATGGATCTCAAGGGAGAAACTCTTCCAAACAACAGGTACAGTGACAAGGAAGGTCCTTGACATCAAGCTGCAAAATATCATGCAAAGTCCAATGGGGCACTTCATACACTAGAATGCTTATTTAACATATCACAAAATAATTGTAATCTTCAAGTCATTAACGTCATACAATTGAACTATGGGCAAAATTGTGAGCAATGACTCTAAGGTTCCCAAGTTAATGGTATTTAATGTCAAACAAGCATTATTGATAATTTACATTGGCCCACATAAACTCAGGTGTGTACTTAAGTGAGAAGAAGTGTTTGTGGGTACATAGGGGCATACAGCTCACAGCTCTTTAACCAAACATCCAACCAAAGGCACCTCCCTTTCACTAATGTCTCTGTTTGCAATCTCTGTGGGAATTAGAAGCTCCTTGCCTTCTTCAAATGCTACAAATCTGGACAGAGAACTGAGGGTCCCTTCTCCTTTCACTCTTTTTTTAACTGACCAAAACAGTTTCTTCTTTTGAAGGCAGAGTACCTGAAACAATCAAAAGAATGAAAACCAGAAGGTCAGATTACTTGGCACATAGCAGAGCATTTACATACATAGGTCTAACCTTTGACTTGCAAAGAAAAGGTAAAGGCAGAAGTCTTGGCAGGACAGCAGATCCCTGGCATTTGTTTTGCCGCTGATGCTATGAGAAAAATGCCTGGAATTCTACTGTTCCACTGCATGCTGATAGAGCTCAAAGGTATGCAGTCAAACAAGCAGAAACTCAGTCTACCTTACTGATCGAAACTGCAGGACTCCCACACATTTATAACTGGCACAGCTATGAGCGTGGGAAAGAGTGTGAGGCCTTGGAGGAAGGGTAACTACTTCTAAAGAGATAGAGAGAGGGAATGTGAGTAGGAATTCTTAGTATTAGCACCTTATGATATAATTCACTTTTTGTTCTGCTGTTGCCAATCCTCACTGTTTTCCATCAGCCAGTTTTCTCTGTTAAAAGGAAGATGTTGTTCTTGCAGCATGCACACAGTTAGAGATATTGCTACACAAAGGATTTTTATACGCAGCCAAAAAGATTCTTTTCTAGGAATTTGTTCTGGTTTATCACTTAGTCGTTAGCAGGACTATGAGATTTGGACCACAAACAGCCGAATGGTCATTAGATGGCAACAAACATAATTACAGGCAACCCTTGAGTTATGACCACAATTCAACCCAAAATTTATGTTGCTAAGTGAAACATTTGTTTCACAAAAAACATTTGTTAAGTGAGTTTCCCCCCATTTTGTGATCTTTCTTGCCACGGTTCCTAAGTGGATCACTGCAGTTATTAAGTTAGTAACACAGTTGTTTAATGAATTTGAATGAAACAAAGTCAATCTTCCTCAATGACTTTGTTTGTCAGAAGGTCACAAAAGGTGATCGTATCACCCAGGACACTGCAACCATCATAAATATAAGTTGGTTACCAAGCAGTTGAATTTTGATCATGTGACCATGGGGGATGCTGCAACAGTCATAAGTGTGAAAAACAGTAATAAGTCACTTTTTTCAGTGCCATTGTAACTTTGAACGATCACTAAATGAACCATTGTAAGTCAAGGACTACCTGTATATCTCTTTGCTGCCATCTAATGGTCACCTGGATGATTGCAGTCCACAATTGACAGGTCTAGATCAATTATTTATAGTTAAGCATTTTGAAGTTCTATACAAGGTGGCCTGTGCATATTGTTCTATTTAACTCAGTGAGGATAGCCACCAAGTAGATCTATTGCTCACACTGACAGTTTTAAAACTTGTTCCCCTAGTAAAAGGACTTGTTTATGATCTTATGTCCAGGATATAATTATTTGATGTTTGTGTAATTTGATGATAAATGATATAATGTCCTCCCCCCACTTAAAATTAGCTATTTATTTATTGATAGATTAGATTAGATTAGATTAGATTTTTATCCTGCCTTTGTTGTTTTTTAAATAACTCAAGATAGCAAACATATACAATACTCCTTCATCCTTTTCTTTTTCTCCAGGATAACCACCCTGTGCAGTTGTTTGGGCTGAGAAAGAGTATCTGGCCCAAAGTCACCCAGCTGGCTTTCATGTCTAACCAGGGATTAGAACAAATCGTCTCCTAGTTATTAGGTCAGCACCTAAACCACTACACCAAATTGGCTCTATATTATATCTTTATAATAAACTCTATAATATATATTACTTTAAAGTTCAAATAGACACAAAGAATGTTTCCTATTTTTACTAATTAAAATTAGTAACCTGTAAAATTATGTGCACTTTTAGAATTATCTTAATAGCTTCTGCGCTTGCAAATTTACCCTGCCTGAGAACCTAGTTCATGGCCAATGCAAGAAGTCACCTCTTGGTTTTATCATTGTCCTTTTTATTGGGAGCATTTTGTGGAACTGGAATCATAAAAGAAAATGATCAGATAACAAAGTGCAAAAAGCTGAATGGTGTTTGGGATGAACCTTGAAGGATAAAGTTTATCTGCTGGAGAGTTTCCTGTGAGCACTTTGAAATCGGCTTCTTCAAAGCATAAGTCAACATAGTTTGGCTCCCAACTGATCAAACAGATTTGCTGCTTATCATTGTCGCCACCTCAATCTTTCATTTACGTTTACTTAGTAAGTAAATACATGCTCAGTGGAAAACAGGAATGTTATTACTAACTGCACTTTCTGTATAAAAAAAAATAGGTAGTAGTTCACCTGTTATTAAATTCTCCTTGTAATCTGGCATTTTCTAGTGCCTGGATATGTTGGCTATGGATGATGGGATATTATTCCAGTACCTCTGAAGATCACCACTTTCCCACCACAGTTTTCCTGACTTTTTAAATCTATAACATATTCATGTAACTACTGCATGCCGGACACTGACTAATTATGTGCTCTCAAGTCAGTGTTAATTCTTATCAAGAATCCTAGATGGGCACATTTCCTCTAGGATGATCTGTTCCCAACCTGGTCCTTCAGATCTTCCAATGATGCACTATTGCTGCTGAAATTGAAATTGCTGTTGTTCATCCCCTTTGCTTCCAGCTTTCCAGCATTGTAGACTTCTCCAGAAAGTTAGGTATTTGCATAATGTGTCTGAAGTATAATAATTTGAGCTTGGTCATTTTGAGCCTTGACTGAGATTTGTTTGATGATCATTTGGGGTAGTTTTTTTTTTTCTTGGCTATCCATTATTTTCTTAGGAGCCTTCTCCATTGCCAAAGTTCAAGTGTGTCAATACTTGTTTCATCTTGCTTCTTCAAAATAGAATTTTTGCTTCTACAGAGAGTCACGGGGAAAACTATTGCCAGCAGAGTTCTGACTTTTTATAGGCATAAATATATCCCAGCATCAGAATGTCATTTTAAGGCCTTCGTGGCTTGTCTGAAACATATTTTTTTATTGTTGTTTCCTTCACTATTGAACCTGAAAGGAAGAAGCTATCTACCACTTCCAAACTGGTTACTGCACTTGTCATTGGTTTGGTCTACTTTATATTTAATCTTAATCCCATTTTTCACTGTGGTTCTTGAGTTGCATTACTAGAGCTTGCAGATCGTTTCCATATTCATCTATCGAAGTAGCACTATATAACAGTATAGTGCAAGTTGCTGATATTTCTTCCTATAAGTTAAAAACTGTACTCATCTTCTTTCAAACCAGCATATAGGTTGAATAAATAAGAGGAAAATATGTACCCACGTCTCACTTCTTGATCAATTGAGCCAGCCTATTTCATTTTGGTCGGTACATACTGTGGCGTCTTGACATGTGTATTGGTTTTGCATGACAACAAGATGTTCTGGGTTTCCCATTTTTCTAAACATATCCCACAATTTTATCAATATAATGAAAGTGTTTCTATAATCAATGAACTTCTTTTTGGCTTTCTCAATTATCCAGCATGCATCATTGTTGTTGTGAGCCACCCAAAGTTGTGCTTTAAGATGGGTGGCCATACAATATTTTCAAAATAAATAAAATCAGCAATTAATGTTTAAAATACACTGTTCTTATCAGATCACCAAGATTCATTGATGGTCTAGTGGCCTGAAATCCCTTCTTATGATCTATCCTAATAAGGCATAGTCTGAATACAGTTCTTCTTGCTTTGTTTACAATAACGGAGACAAAACTATCCTAAAACTTTCAAATAGAAGCACAAAACTTTACAAATAGCAGCAACTAGATAGGTAACTCTCTTATGTGAAAGGAATACTTCCCACTAGTGTTAAAACAGCAACATTGACTATTCTCACTGTATTCCTAGAACCATTCATAATATTAATTTCCCATGGTATTGTACCTGTGAATTAAATAATTTATGGCTGAGGATATGTGAACACAAAGTTTTTCATTCTGCAACATAAATCTGTCTAAATATTAAAGCTTTCCTCCAAGATCTTTGTCCAATTTCTTCAACTTCCAAGAATAGAACATAAAAATTACCTTCACAGCAGTGATGCCTTGGAATACTTTCCTCAAATTGGAACTGTGCGCATGTGTTTTTTTTAATTTTTAACCTTTTAATCTGTTACTTCTGTTTCTCTATACATTATTTGTAATGAAGGTTTAATCTGTGTTAATTTGAAATACATGATAAATCATCTTCTGATACACTTTTACATTCTTTTCTTTTATAGAATTTATTCATCATCTTTCATACTTTCATAGAAAGTAGACATTATGCTATGTCATTTCAGTTACAGGTAATCCTTGCTTATCAACCATTTGTTAAGCAAGTCTTTGAAATTGCAACAGGCAACAGGCAAGGCAGTACTTATACTCAGTCCTCAAAATTTTAGTTATCGTGGTATTCCTATGGTCATATGATTGCAATTTGAGCACTTAGCACCAGTCTGCACTTACAGTGGATGCAGCATCCTGTGGTCATGAGATCATCATTGGGTACCTTCCCTGCCCACTTCCCACAAAGAAGTCAATGGGAGAGCCAGCAGAGAAGGTTGCAAGTCTTTCTGCTAAGCATCTCACCTTATGCCCTACTGCACCTTCTTTTCCTTGACTTTGCAGCACTTACACCATGCTGCATCCTTCTTCCCTTGACCTCTCTGTGCCTGTGCTGTATTGCAGCCACCCTCCCCCAGCTCATATGTGGCCTGCACCAGACCTCCCAGGTCTCCTGTGACACCTCTGCCTCCTTACCTAGGATCCCCTCTGCTTCCTGCTTAATAACCCATGTATCTTGGGGTTACAATGGCAACCAGGAGTGCCTGAATTGCCATCGCTAAGTGATGCAGTCAGTGATACCACCTAGTGACAGCAATCTGAATCCTAATTGCCATCATAACCCAAGGACTACCTGTATTGGCATCTTTGACTGCATACTTTATTAGATCTTTATACTGCTTGTACTATAGTTTACAATTTTTTTTTCTTCCTCTAAAATTTTCCAAGATTGAGCTTTCCATCCCATCAATCCTGTTCCAGTCACTGAAAATAGTATGATATGCACTGTATATTTCATTCCTTATGTGGGGAATTAGTCTTCATATTTGTATTTTGGGTTGCATAAGTATCTAGTCCAGGATCAAAAAGCAAACTGGTCTACTCTAAGAGCTCTTTGTGGACGGGATCTGTTTCTATTGTCAACAGAGGGATAAGCAGATTACAGCAACTCTGCTTCAAACAAAAGCAGCATAAATCACTTGTCACAAGAAATCCCCTAATGTGTTTTTTTTTTTTTTGGGTCAGGAAAAACAAGGTAGGAAAGTTCAGTGGTATGAGAACTCAGGACATTTTCGTACCACAATGTTTCCACTTCATAATCTATCACTCATTAGTTGAAAGCCAACCCATGACAGTATTCACTTCAGTTGACACAACATTCAGATCACAGGCAGGAGACATCATAGGCCAATCAGTGTTCTCTTGCCACCTAATCAGTCAGAGAGTGCCAGAAAAGACAGTGTCTGCCTTAAGCTGCAGCAGGTTTTGAAGCAACAACCCCTGGCCTCCATGCACCTAATGCACCCCAACTGTATTTGCTAAACTCATGGTGTATATTTATGTGATCTTTGCAAAACAAGCACAAACAGTAGAAAAGAATATACATATCTCAGGGTTGAACTGTGAAGTTCCTGGTGCTCTTTGAGCTTGGTCATTTGCTTGCAGGCATTTTCTTACCTGACTAGGTAACATCACCAAACTCAGAGAGCACAAAGGACTCCACAAAGCACAAACATACAAAACCGAAACAAAACCAAAACCTGAGCAGTTGCAATAAAGGAGTAGCTGCAAATCTACCAAGCAAATAGGTCTCTGCTGCATTTAGAAGTCTTCTACTCGCTTAGTTGATAATGGAATAGCACCCTGATAATTTTGCAGCCAGATGCTTTTCCCAATAGCTGTAACCATGGTTGCACATTGCTACAGGAGCTAGCTTCTAGATTCTAAGCAGGCTGTTGAAGTCTGTCTATAGAGAAAGAAAACAACAAAACTCTACTCAGATTCCCCCTCTCCTCATTCCATACCAAGGATGAAGAAATGGCTAACAACCCCCCATCACCCACCCACACATTTGCACAACAGTTGCTTTAAAAAATAATAATAATAATGAGATAGTAATAGAAAATGAAGAAGCTAAAGTGCTCTGGGACTTTAGAATTCAGACAGATAGGCACTCTGCTGCATAACACAGCAGACTTAACAATTGTTAATAAAAACGATTAAAAGCATGGACAATGGACATGGTAATATCTGGAGACAGCAGAATAGAAGAGAAGGAACTGGAGAAGATAACAAAATACAAACACCTGCAAATAGAAAAAAAATGACTGTGGGAAAAGAAAGCAAAGGTAGTACCAATGGATGCCTTGGGTGCAATCCAATTGGAACACCACTTGAATACCATCAGCATTGACATATTCACCATAATTCAATTGCAAAAGGCAGCTTTGTTCAGAAAGCTTACATCCTACGATTATACCTATAAGATCATCAAACAACCACATCTGCCTATGCCAGTTCCTTGGGAAGGACTGTGCGATGAACCATACAAGAATTGAACACCAAAGCAATTTCATGTGTCATTTGTTCCCAGTCAACAAAGGCAGGACAGAAACAGAGAAACTCTTCTCAAGTTCTCCTCACTTTTCTTCCCCTTGTCTGTTGTGTGTGGGAGAAACAAGAGTATAATGATTCAAAACAGTCCAAGTCAAACACAGGTATGTTTTAAAGGGGAATCTGTGGTAGGTGTGTATTTGCCTGGTAGTACTGTCCTCCCACCCCAAATCTGAGGGATTGCCATGAAATAGCAGGCCACCTTCTCCTTTGGAACTGGTGAAATGAATACAATATCTGCTGACACCCATATGCTCCAGAATACAGACCAACATTTTGGACTTGACCAGCCTACTTCCCCCTTCTTGATTTCTATTACATTTTAAAAATATATTCATACTGTGTGTTTTAAATTTATTCATTACATACTTTTAACTTTCTTTTATGCTTCCTTTTCTAAACTTAAACTGCCTCCTTTTCCTTTCTCTGAAGGGGAGGAAGACATTTGTTGTTGCCATTTTTACTTTGTCTCAATATTTTCTTAATTTAATTTTTACTTCTTTCTAAAGTAAAAACAGAAAGTATACTTTTTCCCTGGCTATGCTTCCAAAACATGTCCATTAGTTAAAATATTCTCAGAGTGTACTGCCAAATTGATGGCCTTCTGCTGTTCTCTTTACATTTTTATATTAAAAATATTTTAACAAAAATATGTGCACAAACAGGAAATGGAAAGTAAATTTGGAAAGTACTGATCGCTAAGGTGCTAACTTAAGGCCTATTAAAAATAATTGTTTGAATTTCAATTCAGAAACTTTTTCATCAAGTGAATTCAACAGATTGTTCAAGAACAGCCTATACTGGTGCTCTGAAGATATATTGGAAAGAGGGGAATAATGGAGACAGCAATTCAACAAGTCCAAAAGGAATCAAATTCAGGAAAACTGATGTAATAACTGTACTTATCTTGGGAAATACGCTGTGAAATGTGGCAGTTTGTAGCCCACAATGATCTGCAGTTGGAGTCTTACTTCTATGCCAATCTGCCTTGTAGACTCAAGTCCATGGGTATGTTTGGACCAAATAACGCAAACACTATTTGTCATGGTTTACCAATACCTCCCTGATATTATCCATAAATTCCCACAGACCCTTCTTGTTCCAACTTCTCTGCGAAAGAAGATGATTTTGCTTGGATGCATTAGGATTTGTTGTTCAATTACATGTGGAAAAAAGTCTTTATCTTTGATCTGTTGCTTCAATTTGGTGTAAATAGTCTCCTGATAAAAAGGACGTAACTGTACTATTGTAAGCTACTATCTGAAGCTTGTGCTTTTCCTTGGCAAATGTAATTACTGATATTCATGTTTCCAGCCTGCTGTACAGTGAGTGTTTCCATTCTCCTGGCATTTAAAGTTCTTACAGATATTAAAATAAAGTGATTAAAATGGTAAAGAAGTAAATGCATGCATGGGGAAATAGCTTCCAAAGCTGGCAGGAACAACATCAAAGCGGAGAGCAGTTTGTGTTCATTGAAGATTAAATCACAAGACAAATATTAAGAATGGTTGATCTGGACTCTGAACTCTGACTAGAGTCAATTCCAGTCCAGTGCTGGGACAGCAATGCACATTACATGATCTTTGAAAAGATGCTTTCACACTGATCTGTGCTTTTCTATTTTGTATTGTTGCAACATTCCTGAAACCCATATTGTGCCATAATAGATTAAATACATAAAGGTGGAACCAACATGATTGCCACATATAAGATTGCAATCAGACACCCTTTGCCAGAGATGAACCTGTAGGAGTTACTTCTGGGGAGACATGCAGAGGACAGTTGCTTTAATTCTAAGATCATTACCAGGAGGGTCTTCAGATCCTCAGGACCTAGTCAGACAGTCAACACTGTCACTGACCATCTTCTTCTATACCAGTTCCAGGCCACTTCTTGCTTCAGTAATGCTGAAGCTTGGTAACAAAAGGAAGTTACAACCTGGTGTGACAGAAAACACCAGGAATGCTGTCAATAGATGACGGGTGGAGGTGGGAAAATATTCATTTATTTCCTGTGTGTATTTGTAGCCAAGCCTCCAAGCCTTAGGCAAGTATAATCCTAATTTCTGATACCTGGGTAAGAAACATGTATTATATGACACATAATTAAAAATGTATCATTATCATGCTGAAAAGACTTAAGACGTTGCCTTAGTCACAAATCATACTTGGAATTCTTTATATAACTGTGAAAACATTCATCTCTTTTACTGGATAAGGTATAAGGCCCCAGATCAGGGTCTGCAACCTTAAACACTCAAAGAGCCATTTGGACCCGTTTCCCACAGAAAAGAAAACACCAGGAGCCACAAACCCTTCCTGTGCCTGACTATTTCTTGAGCAGCCCCAAAATAGCATATGTAGTTGAATTAAATGTTCTCTTTTCTTCTGAAACTTTTCTTTTCTTGGATTTATCCATGGTTGGCCTACCAGGGGTTGAAAAGCTCAATAAATCGCGTGCCGGTGGGTGTCACACATTGACGGTTGTGACGCATATTCTGAGTGACAGGGAGCTGCAGTAGAGGGGTAAAAGAGCCACATGCAGCTCCAGAGCCACAGGTTGCTGACCCCTGCCCCAGATACTCCAGGATTTCAGTCTTGCAATTCAGGGGCTACAGGTGGCCCTCCAAATTTCCTGTGACTTACATACCACACTGATCCTTTGCAAATACTGAGGATGTTGCTCAGAAAGGCCAAAGTGCCTAAGATTGACAAAGAGGGACAAGAAAAACAGGATTTGGAAAGCTTCTAGTGGGTTGGATTGCCTAGATTTCTCTATTCTAGATACAATCCTGAAAATATTACATATCAATCCATTAATAAAACCCAATCTTTGTGTTTTGCTTAATGAAAAATGCTGCTTACCAAGTGGTCAAAATGAAACACAAATAGCTCTGCTTCTCAGTAAAAGATGTTAAAATAAAGGTATGTTTATGCATACTATGATATTTTTTTTCATTTTTGACTCACTACAAGTAATACTCAATTTATGACCATTTGTTTAATGTTGGTTCAAAGTTATGACAATGCTGCAAAAAGTGACTTATGACCCAGTCTCAAAGTTACAACTGTTGTACAATTTCCACAGTCATGTGATCACAATTTAGACGCTTGGCAACCAACTTGAGCCTGAGTGGTGTAGCAGGCTAATGCCTCCTATTAAGGCAGCATTTAACATCCAGCTGCCTGCAATTACTGCGAGTTCTAATCTCACCAGGCTCAAGGTTGACTCAGCCTTCCATCCTTTCTAAGGTGGGTAAAATGAGGACCCGGTTTGTGGGGGCAATAAGCTGACTTTGTATAAATATACGAAAGTATGAAGGCTATTGCTTAACGCATTGTAAGCCACCCTGAGTCTCCGGAGAAGGGCGGCATATAAATATAAATTTTAAAAAAACAAAAAACTTGTATTTATGATGATTGCATCATCCTGCAATCACATGATTACAATTTATTACCTTCCCAGTCAGCTTCTGACCAAAGTAAAGTCAACAACTGGATTGGCTACACAATTACAGGATTTGCTAAACAAATCCTTGCAATAAAAATGGTCATAAAATCTGGTTCAGTCACGTGATGATTTTCTTAACAACTGTATCATTTAGTGACCAAAATTCTGGCCCCATTTGTGGTCATAAGTCAAGAACTAACTGTAGAGACTTTTGTAACAACATACAAAAAGTCTTCAGGCTCATGAACTTGTCCTTGAGTGGCACTCTGATCATTTGAATTTGAGATTCCTGTGTTAAATTAAACTTTCCCATAATATTTAAAACTATAGCATTGTTTGCATTCAGAAATCCAGCCTTACTGTATAAAAATAAAGAAACTCCTGTACGTAATGCCATGCATTACAACAATTAATCAGTGGAACAACTTGCCTCCAGAAGTTGTAAATGCTCCAACACTGGAAGCTTTTAAGAAGAGATTGGACAACCATTTGTCTGAAATGGTTTAGGGTTTCCTGCCTAAGCAAGTGGTTGGACTAGAAGACCTCCAAGGTCCCTTCCAACTCTGTTATTCTATTTCTATTTCCTGCTATCTTCTGATCTTCTTTTCTCTATACATGTATTCTGAGGAAATGGTTTTGAACACTAAATCATAGGACTGATCAACTGAGATTTGATCTCAACAATTGTTAGCTCCCAAGACATCTTCAGAACTGCCATATTTAATCTAAAGCTGGAACATGCACAGATGGCAAAATGAGAGAAATATAACACATTCACTAACTAAGCTAGTAATCACAATTCTCATGTAAATTGCAAACACATTTTATGATAATTGTACATAAACAAAATATACAAATTAGTAACATTATTTGCAAGAAGGATACTTTCCCACCATCTCAATCTATTATGAGTCAATAAATGACACCCAATTTAAAGCATAAATAAATAAATAAATAAACAAACAAACAAACAAACAAACAAACAAACATTGCTAGGCTGAATGCAATGTCACAGAAATAAGTAAACAAAAATATTAAAAAGATATTACATATGAATCAAAGAAGTAGTAGGTTTGAAGGGATGGTTATGACAGCTCTGAAAGCTTAGCTGCTTATGCTGTTTCTATTTTATAAAAATAAAAGAAGAACATAAGAACAGCATTGGATCACATCAGAAGCTTACCGGAACAAGCATTATGTTTCTACCTTGACCAATCAAATGCCATTAATATTTTCCTGCAATCATATCAAATGATTATATGGATTACTGAAAAGAAAACAGATACTTCCCAATATCAATGAATAGCTGTATCCTGCAGGAATGAGCATAATAAACTTCTAAGGCCATTCAAATTTGTAGCCTGTGGTAATGCATTCTGCACATGAATCATTCACTATTAGCTTTTTGGGAGAATCCCCAGATTCAGAGTCTGTAGAAAGGGGGAAAAGGCTATCTATCTTTTTCTCCACAATTTTATATATCACTGTCACATTCCCTTTGCCTTTTTTTCTACCCAGCCCCTTATACTGTAGCCTTCATGATAGAGAAATTGCTACAACTCTTTGCAATTTTTTATTGCCCCTTTTCTGTTCTCTTCCCCCAAGCTTTAGGTCAAGAAGATTTGTGATCCCATCTGATGCCATTGTTGGATTGCCCTGATGTCATTTTTAATATATAGCAATTCTTTTTTTCACTGTGATATATAAGCATCACTTCCTCCTTCTGCTGTAGACAACAGTACAAGGGGAAGGCGAAAATGGTTCCTAAGCAGAAATTTGGGAGGCACAAAGTTACCTTTATAAGTACATTTTATTTATGCAAGTAGCAAACATTTTCAGTTAACAGGTATGTAGACCACATGATAAATTGCTCACTTAATATGAAGATCACTGATATAATATATTGCCCTGGCAGCTTAGTAGATGGCCTATTCTTTCATTTTGTTTCTACTGCAGACAACGTTAAGCAAATTAATTGATATTTTTCTGAGAAGTTCTGGAAAACACACAGAGGAAAAGTTCTTGTCCTTATTTATTCATACCAGATCAAGACTTGTATCTATTCAATAATTCTTAATGGAGCTATATATGAAATATGTGATACTACTCTAACTGTTGATGATCCAGTTAGTTTTTGTCCAAACCAACTAAAGGTTTCCAGTGTGATCCCTATTTTTAAATATTATATAAAATTATTTCTTTTGGATAAATTAATACAAAGAATAATTAAAGACAAATTTGTCATGCAAAGGGTTGAATTTTGATAAAGGAAAATCAACATACCTTCTTTAAAGAAATGCTCTTTCACACAAAGAATTTTTTTGAGAGAATTCAATTTTTCAAAGAAATATTATGTAAGTTAATAGAATAGATTAAAACATTTAAAGACCATGAGAAAATCATAGTGCTACAGAAATCAAACTGATATTAATTTAAAAGAGACTGAATTAAAATTACATATTGTGAATACCTTTCTTTAAAAAGTCTGTACTGTATACATTTTCAGAATGTTTTGAAAGGAGAAATGAAATACATTGGATTTTCTAAGCAGTTTACAACAATGGAACTTAACAGCTGAAAAGCGAAAGAAAGAAAGAAAGAAAGAAAGAAAGAAAGAAAGAAAGAAAGAAAGAAAGAAAGAAATTTGAGCAAATTTAATGCTCATGGAATAAGACGAAAGATCTCTATTCAGATCTGTAATGGGTTAAAAATCAAGGAACAACAACAACAAAAGACTTTCCACCAAAGATCTGTATTTTAATATGTTCATAGGTGTTGGGCAAAGTTAGGAATAGTGGTCCAAAGTAAAAAATTAAAATTACTCATATTATATAAACCTATTATCAACATTAAGTTAAAATATCGCAATGTTCTACATTATATACACTAATAGGATCTGCATTGGCAATTGACCAGAAAAGGGACTATATGAAAATTTTTATAGAAACTTCCATCCAATAAAAAAGGAAAAATCCATATCAGTGTTATGGGAGGCAGGGGAATTAAAAAATTGTCAAAATCAACATGCCTTTACATTAATTTGTGAAGTTGTGATACTTTGAATGATATGGAGATATTTGGACACTGGATCTCAAAAAAAGCTGGAACTGATATTTAAAAAAAGAAAAGCCGAAATGATTGAATCGTTGGGGTAATTTCTCTATGAGGCAAAGACTGCATTTGTGAATTTTGCAGGCCCATGCTAGGAACATTACATCCATTTGGCTCTGATCAGTTTTCAATACCAGTGATTATAGTATCCAAGACTGGTTCATGGGGTTGGGAGCAGGGGCATAGTTCTGCAGATATCTCCTCATTCTTCCAGGTCCAGTTCCAATCAATGTTGAGTCCAGCCCCAGAAACCTGACCTATGAGGTGCCTCGGTTAGATTCAACATCTGGATGAGGTCATCCATTGGAATTGGGCGAAGTATCATCAATATGCTATATCTCCACCCCAGTCTTTATAAATGATGCCACTAAGATTATTCACTAGTGCTTGGAGAGGAAGGAGAAACAGGCGGCAACTCAACCATATATAGACTGAGTGGCTATGAGTTTTTCAGCCTCCAGGATCTGGAGAACTTCCATCTCTGGCAAGAGATGTGTGCAATCTCAGGGTCTGCCTAAACACACAAATCTTGCTCAAGATGGCAGCTGTGGCTAGGAGGGCAATTGTACAAATTCATATTTTATGCAAATTGCTCCCATTCTTGGATTGGGAAGCTCTGGTCATGGTCACTTTTGTCTTAGTCTCTTCCCAGTGGGGTTACTGCAATGTATTCTATGTGGGGTTGCTCTTGAAAAGCATTTGAAAGCTTCAACTGGTTTGGAATGCAATGGTACACAATTATAGGCATATTGAAATTTGCCCCTATAATACCATTGCTGTGTTAGCTGCACTGGTGCCCAGTAGGTTTGCAGGTGTGATTCAAGATGCTGTTTATCACCTTTAAAGTCCTGATAACACAGGACCAATTTACCTGCTGAACCACCCATTTCCAATGATTTCAGTCAATTCTACCACATCCAACAGGATGGGTGTGCTCTGTTCTCTCTGAAGCAATGTCTTCTTGTAGGACCCAGGAGATATGCTTTCTCTTTCAGAGCATCTGCCCTTTGGAATAGCCTTCCCTTGAGATCCATTGGCCCTATACTACTTGGTCTTCCAAAAGGTGTTGAAGACCTGGCTCTTTCCTCAGACACTAGGACTAGGACATGAGTGAAGCCCAAATAGGTCTGTGATACGGAGTTTTCCTGTGTGTGTGGTGGTTTGGTTAAAATTTCATGTTTAATTTAATTACATTTTGCATTGCTTTATATTGGTTACTAGCTGCCCAAACGTAAATGTGTGGCAAAAAAAAAAAAGTTTAAATAAATACATATGAGATAAAATATCATCTGTACAGCAATTAAGGAGGAAAGAATAGACATGCATAAAATTATGCAAGCCCTAAAGAATGTGGGTAGGAAGACCTTTTTTTCTTATTATGTATTGTTTTACTAATGAAGGACAGGAGTGGGAAATTCAACATCACTCAAAGTGTGGGCTTCTCCATTCTGTTCATTATCTACAGAATTCAGTATTATAGTCCTTTGATAGCTAGTGAGGTGGATAGCTTTAGACAGTTTTCGGGGTGGGGAGTTTAAATCTATCGATCGAAGTAGTCATAATAGCTGTATAGTACTGCTAAAATCAGAAGCATTTCTCTGAATATCAGTTTGCCACAAGATACATCATTCCCATGCGGGGTAATCAAAGTAAGAGCAAAATGCTACATTTCTGGTCTGATCTAGCACTGCAAATATTAATATTTCTTTTATGATATTGTCAGAAAAAAGTGGGAGTTTAGAAGAGTATCAATCTTTAATTGATCTGAAACTCCCCCTGTTGGTATTTGCTTAACATTAAGTTCTAAGTGATATTTTTGAGACTGAAATATCAAGTGAGGCCTGTTGCAATATTGACTATTCTTCTTCAGATTTTCACTACCAGTCAGCCAGTATACCCTTTCCGTTACTTTATCTGAAACAGACAGCAATTTCAGGCCCCACAAATACACACACTTGGTCCCCACTAACTGGCTTTCCTCCTATTATAAATACAGTTCGTATTTGGGAATATAAACATGGGTAAATTCAATATTTTGAATTGTTTTTTGTTTTGTATTAGAATCAGGAAATCGGGTTGAACAAAAAAGAAGTATCCAGAAATATGGCCTATAAACAATTATATGTTCAAATAAATAATTATCCATCCTTGCCGATTATAGGGCATTATTGATATTTCAATAAATCCATCAGTTATCAGTTGAACAAGAATTTCAGTTTTATATCTACATTACAATTGATACAATCTATTTGCATCTTGTCATTCAAAGTGCTATTGAAAACAGTGCAGAGGTGTTGATAGTGTCAAGACTTGGGACGCATTCGTACATATGTTCAATTTAAACTCATCTCCTGATTCTGCAAACAGTCATGGACACTTGCTTGCTTTCAAAATAGATCTCTTTCTTTCTACCTTCTTCAACCTAGGATAATACTGGCTTAGAACTCTAGAAATTCTATCAGATCTGGAGGATGTCAAGTCGGGGAAAGTTGCTTTAATTTAGTTACATTACCTAGTTTGAGAGACCAGTTGATCCAGTTCCTCTGCTACAGCTGGGAAGTTCTGTAGACATTGCTGTCCCAATGAAATGATATGGAGACACACATGAGGACTCACTTTCTCTAAAAGTAGATTCCTTCTAAGGCTGTGCTGGAAATCAGGTTTTAGACAGCAGGTTCCTTAAATCAGGCATTTCCCAAATTCATCTTCTTGTCACCATCCTGAATATCTAGGACAAGGATATATTCCTAGCAAGAAAGTTTTTCACTCCCTCTTTCTCTGTTTTCATGGTACACATGAACCAATAAAGTGACGCTACCATGTGGAATAACTGCAGACTCAGCAGAAAAGTCAGAGGAAACAGGAAAAAAATAGTAGTGTTAGAAAAGAAACCCAGTCCTCCCACTTTCTAGCTGAACTGAAAAGTTGCAGATTACTATTACCACTTGGATTATCTGCTCATTTTCACCAGCTTCCACTTATATATGCCATTACACAGAGCTTGCCTCTGGCTGAGCTTATGGATACATGATTTATGGCATATCTAGAGTTAAGAATTATTTAATCCTCAGCATATTTTATTGCTGTTGAACTAGGGTACATTTCAGGTTTGCTGTTCGAACTATAATTTTATACCTCACTGGTAATGATATACAAATACAATTGATACAAGTGACCAAGGAAATAAAAGTTATCAACAAGTGGCAATTTATAACTAGAAATAGATAGAGCAGTTTTTTACTGCATAACATTCCCCTGGAATATGACAACACTGTAGTGGCATTGCAAAAAAAACATTGTATTTCAAAGAGTATAATGATATCTTTTCATTTCTCCATCACATTAAGAAGATTCTAGAAATTTAAAATTCATTCTGAGTTATATTATATGTTTAGCTTGCTTGTTTTTCACTCTTGATGATGAAGAAAAGTAGGATCTTCACACAGCTATAGAAAAACCTTTAAATTGTTTAGGTTGGTATTGACTTAGCTATATACTGGTAGTTCCCATCCCAGGACTCTGTCAGTTTGCATGATAAACAGATGAACCATGCAGTCAACGATCCTGCAATCTCGTATCATCAAAACAAGGTTTTTATACCATGTTTTGTTAAGACCTTAGTATTGCCTTTTGAGTTTGGAGCTTCAACCTAGATTAGCACTGAATGCCATGTAACTTGGACATTTTGGAGTCTCACCACTGTTTTTTCTCATGAGGAAAAAGTTGATTGGAGATTTGTCATCATCTTGCTTGCTGTGTCATGTGCTTCTGTTTAAATCTGTCTCCTAAAGCTGGTTCAGAGGTGGTATTCAGCAGGTTCTGACCAGTTCTGGAGAACCGGTAGTGGAAATTTTAAGTAGTTCGGAGAACCAGTAAATACCACCTCTGACTGGCCCCACCCCCATCTATTCTCTGCCTCCCGAGTCCCAGCTGATCAGGAGGAAATGGGGATTTTGCAGTAACCTTCCCCTGGAGTGGGGAGGGAATGGAGATTTTACAGTATCCTTCCCCTGCCACGCCCACCAAGCCCTGACATGCCCACCAAGCCACGCCCACAGAACCGGTAATAAAAAAATTTGAATCCCACCACTGAGCAGGTTCCAAGAATTCCAAATCTGTTCACCAACCAAAACAATTCATGATCCCTGGAGCAGAAAGTTACTTCAACATAGAGGAATATGCAAAAACCAGTGTTCATTTTGGCTCTTCATCTCATATTAAACACACACACACACACACAGAGTGCCTCCATTTCTATCCAAGTAAGGCAATCTACTTTGATCAAGGAATAGTCAAGGAATAACTAACAGGCTTGGTGAAAACTATTGTCTCTAAAATTTGTTCCCAACCAGAGCAGAGTGCTTAAGACCCTTAGTAACAAATCATGTGTGCTTATATATCTGTGGCCCAAGCCCCTAAATTCCCTGGTTGCTATGGAGTAGAATCCTTCCAGGCAATTGAGTTGAATGCAGTGATCAGTATTAGTATTCTTCTCAGGAAATATTTCTGCCCTTAGTGAACACATATGAAAGTCTGATACATCTTTTTATGGAGTTAAGTAGGGAGTACAAAATATTTTATATAAATAAATTGAATAAAGGAAGGTAAAAGTATAGAAAAACATATCCCCCCCATCTTATATGCTTAGCTTTAAAATAATTGTGATAAGAAAAGTATTTTTGAATAACAAATATTTCTGAGTAAATATGCATAAGATTTATTACCAACATATCAAGCATATCTAGTTATTAGTCATAATTTATATAAATTCACGCTCTAAATACTTACTAAAAGTAGCTAATACATGTTATTATGGAAACCGCATATTCATTTTTATTCTTTGATATGTATCCTATTACTCTCTGCACTACATCCTACAACATCTTGAATCTCCAAAGACCTACACAAGGGTCATCTTTGTAGACTTCAGTTCAGGATTCAACACCATCATTCCAGACATTCTTCTAACTAAGCTAAACCAGCTAGTGGTACCTGAACACACTTGTAAATGGACCATAAGCTTCCTAACAGACAGGAAGCAGCAGGTAAAGCTAAGCAGAATCACATCAGATATCTGTACAATTAGCACAGGGGGCCCACAAGGCTGTGTGCTCTCTTCACTTCTCTTCTCTCTATATACCAATGATTGCATCTCAACCAATCCGTCTGTTAAACTACTGAAGTTCGTAGATGACACAACAGTGATTGGTGTCATTCGAGACAATGATGAATCCGCATACAGACGGGAGGTTGAAAAACTAGCCTCATGGTGCGACCAGAACAATCTGGAACTGAAGACACTCAAAACCGTAGAAATGGTGGTAGACTTTAGGAGAAACCCTTCCATACTTCCACCTCTCACAATACTAGACAACACAGTATCAACAGTAGACACCTTCAAATTTCTAGGTTCTACCATATCACAAGATCTAAAATGGACAGCTAACATCAAAAACGTCATCAAAAAAGCACACCAAAGAATGTTCTTTCTGCGCAAACTCAGAAAGCTCAAACTGCCCAAGGAGCTGCTGATACAGTTCTACAGAGGAATTATTGAGTCTGTCATCTGCACCTCTATAACTGTCTGGTTTGGTTCTGCAACCCAACAAGACAGACACAGACTTCAGAGGATAATCAGAACTGTAGAAAAAACAATTGCTACCAACCTGCCTTCCATTGAGGATCTGTATACTGCACAAGTCAAAAAGAGGGCTGTGAAAATATTTACAGACTCCTCACATCCTGGACATAAACTGTTTCAACTCCTACCCTCAAAACAATGCTATAGAGCACTGCACACCAGAACAACTAGACACAAGAACAGTTTTTTCCCGAATGCCATCACTTTGCTAAATAAATAATTCCCTCAACACTGTCAAACTAGTTACTAAGTCTGCATTACTATTAATCTTCTCATCGTTCCTATCACCCATCTCCTCCCACTTATCACTGTATGACTGTAACCTTCTTGCTGATATCCTTAAGATTTATATTGACTGTTTCCCTATGACTATCATTAAGTGTTGTACCTTATGATTCTTGACGAATATATCTTTTCTTTCAAGAGCGTATGCACCAAGACAAATTCCTTGTGTGTCCAATCACATTTGGCCAATAAAGAATTCTGTTCTGTTCTGTTCTGTTCTGTTCTGTTCTGTTCTGTTCTGTTCTGTTCTGTTCTACACCAGTGGTGGGTTTCTACCGGTTCACCCCAGTTGGTAGTGGCGGTGGTGGGAGACTCCGCCCATCTACCCGGATGTCATCACGGATGCTCTGCACATGCGGAGAAGGTTCTGTGCATGCGCATAAGTGCCACGCGCAAGCTCACAGTTCCGAACCGATAGCAAAGGTAAGTGGAACCCATTACTGCATTACACCCATAAGAATACTTCAGCTGGTTAATACTGGTTACATGCTTTACAAGGCAGACTTTTAATACAAAGTTACCCCTGTAGAGTTTGTGGGGAAAGGTAAATCTGGCCTATATTCCACAGACAGCCCCTGCCCCTCATAGGCACCATCTAATATTATCCCACCACAGTTGAGTGAAAATGCTTTTGAAAGGAATAACTATGCGTTCCTATAATCCCTTCACAAGTTGTGACTTTGTAATGTTGAAGGCTTGCATGTCCCCAATCATGGACGAGAGATCACACTAAATATGATCTTCTAGAGAAAGTACTGGCAATGCACTCCTGTAGGAAACAGGGGGCAGAAAAATAGAGTTCGCTTATGAAAATTCAGTATTTAGAACAAAAATGTCTTTCCGTAATCCAAAAGGTAACCACACACATGGACATCACTGGGCAGGCAACACACATATCAAACTGACTTTATACTTAGCTAACAGAAGAGGAGAATCATCAGCAGAAACAAAAACTGATATTGACTAAAGCTCAGATCACAAGTTGCTTCATGAAAAATTCAAATTAAACAAAAGAAAACAAAATAATCTAATGAACAGGATGTTACCTAAATTTTAAGATTGTGCAACGATGATCAAGAATAGATTTAATGGATTCAATTTAAAGCCTGAAATACTCTCGATTAAAATTTGGGAACTCATTAAAGATAAGGGAAACAAACATACTATCACTGATGACACTTTCAGGAGCTTACAGGAACTCAAAGGAGCAGATGCTGCCAGGCAATCCTGATGAATGAATTATTGAATAACAACAGTGCATATGGTAGATGATATTGGCTAGTAAGCAATTCCTTCAGATATGAGGCAATACCACTTCAGTGAATGATAATAGTTAAG
The DNA here is from genome assembly GCA_012654045.1 of Ptyas mucosa. NCBI lineage: Eukaryota > Metazoa > Chordata > Lepidosauria > Squamata > Colubridae > Ptyas > Ptyas mucosa. Next base: position 36,914,310 of record WNWU01000016.1, on the reverse strand, counting down.
CTATTGATGCTTTTTAAGACTAGCAAGTATGGTGAAAATTATTTTGTTGGTATATTGTTGGTATTATTTTGTTTTGTATTTTGGGCATTAATAGATTTTTCAGAATTATGAATTTACCGCATGATGAACACTATGTGTTTTTCACTGTAGATGAAAATGACGCCTCTTGCTAAAAAGCACAGAAGATCCTAGACTGCCACCCTTCTTCCACAGAAAATGCTGAACATATATTCAGAAAGCATTTTGTTAATATACAGATCAAAATTTTATAGGGGTTTAAATGCCAATCTGAAGTGATGAGTAACTTTTTAATTAATCCATATATGAAGAGAAGTAGAAACACGTATAGCAAATCAAATTGTATATTCACTAAAAATGTTATAATTTTTAATCTATTGCAGATTGCTAAACATCTTCCTGGCTAAATGAAGTGCTCCTTGAGCTGTTGAATTTTCAGTTTCAGGCCTAGCTTATTAAGAGTTAGGACCTCTAATCAGAAAGGGCAAATCTTGAGAAAGGTGGGAACAAATGCATTGTTAAATTGGAGCAGAATAACCCCCTCTCTCAAATAAAAATTAACTATCGCTAAGATTAAGGTGACCAGATGTCCCGCTTTTAAACAATTTGTCCCACGTCCCGTGGCGTTTTTAAAAAGTCCCGCTTTACCAATGTTAAAATCTGGTCACCTTATTCTAGCCCCGTCACTCTTTGCTTCGCTGACTGGGGAAGAGGGAGGGGACGAGCAACAGCGGCCCTGGGGACTGCTAGGGCTTTGCATATTCTCTCCAGCCTTTGTTGAGCAGAGCACACAGCAGAGCGCAGGGCCCGCGCTCAAAAGAGCCCCAACCTCCAAGCGGGCTCTGCTTCCACTTAACCACATGCCCCTCCACTGACTGTCTCGCTGGGAGAACTGGGGAGTCAGAGGCTTTTTGCCGTAGACCGAGCTCAAACTACAGCTCCCGGCATCCCCTTCTGAGCCAGGAAAAGAAAGGCTGGGTGTCAGCGGGCTGCTCCTGTTTCAGCAAAGCTTTGGATGCTCTTTGGGAGAGCCGTTCCAAAGCCCCAAGCGCTGAGCAGTTGCCCCTCCTTTCCTAGAAAGGGAGCCTCGCTCAGCCACGGCAGCCCCGGGTGCCCCGGCGAAGATCTCAGGTCAGAAGAGTGGGCAAGGAAGGGAGCGGGGCTGTGACCGACTCCATTGATCTGCTGGGCTCCTGCTCTTTCTTGGGCAAAGGCAGGAAAGAGAAGTGGCCGCCTCTTCTGGGAGGCGCATTGGCTGCTTTGTTCTGCTCGGCGAGGGGCAAGCTGGATTGGCGACAGCTTGTTTGGCGTGGCTTTTTTTTTTTTTTACAAGACACCTCCGCCATTTTACGGAATATCCCGCACCGAGCCCGCCAAGCATCTTCACCGCTTTCCCTTCAGGCTGCCCCGGCAACTCCTTTCCTCTGTGAGCTGCATTGACTTCCAGTGGACTTCTGGGTGTGCTTCAAGGTGTTGGTGATCACCTTTAAAGCGCTCCATGGCCTAGGGCCGGGGTATTTACGGGACTGCCTTCTGCCACCAATTGCCTCCCACCGGCCAGTTCGCTCCCACAGAGAGGGCCTCCTCAGGGTGCCGTCAGCCAGACAATGCCAGCTGATGACCCCCAGGGGGAGAGCCTTCTCTGTGGTTGCACCCACCCTCTGGAACGATCTACCCCCAGAGATACGTGTGATCCCAGACCTCCGGACTTTTCGTTGGGCCCTGAAAACTCACCTTTTCAGTTAGCCGGGCTGGCCTGATTTTATCTTGGTTTTAAATTGATATTGATCTTAAATTGGAATATTTTAAATTAATAGGCCAAACTTTATATAATCTATTTTAAAACTATTTTAACTTTTATGTACAACTGTTTTATTCTGGCTGTTCACCGCCCTGAGTCCAAAAGGAGAAGGGCGGTATAAAAGTTTGAAAAAATAAATAAATAAACTGAGAGGGAAGAGGAATCGTTGTGGTGGCAAGAGGGTTGCACCACTTTCCCCCTTTGAGATTGTTGAGCCAGGCAGCGGTTTTAACGTCAAAGTAGGGAAGTGAGGATCCGGGTCCTGCAGCCCGCTGAGTCTCAAAGGAGGCGTCCTCGCCCTTTGCTTACTTTGCTGCATGAATTTAACCTGTAACTTTAGGCGATGCTTGAGTGTGGGCTTTGAATCCAGTTGGGTCAGTGCCCTAATTTGTATTCAGTTAATTATTGCATTTCTATCCCCTCTTCCTTCTGGGAGTTAATAAGAGTGCCCGATGTGGGGATTGCTATTCACGTAACAACCTCTGAGGAAGGCCAATTTGAGTGTGTTCAGCCCCAAGTCAGCCACTTTCTGGTCTCTTCAGTCCAAGCCATAATCAGTACTAATTCTTGCCTTAGCCATGTATTCATACATTGCACTAGTGATGAATCAAACTATGGCTGGGTTCCTTGCACACTGAATTATAAACTGTATAATTTGTTATGTAGTCATGTACTATAGTGGCTAAGTATACTGTGAGCCATAATGATTTTGATATTGGGTGAACTCATTCAAAGCATTGTTAGGTTAGGGACAACAGAATTATTATTACATGGAAGAGATTTTGCAGTTGTTTGCGATGAGTTTTAAAAAGGTAGCCTTCTAAGTTTTTAAAGAAATTTCTAGAAAGCTAATTTTCTGACTTTCTTCTAGTTACGTACGTTTAGTTTATACAGTGTGTGAGTGACCTGTGAAAAGGGCCAGTTACCTTTGTTGATGCTGTGCAGCTGAAGTTCAACTCTTGAATCCGAGTGGTTTCATTAGCTAGAAGTCATAAAATTCTTCACAGTGGGCCTTTCAGACTTTTTATGAAAATCGTTTTTTCTATTGCTAATCAGATGCAATGAAGTGGCAAAATATCTCAATTTGGTTGTTTGATTTTCACTGTGTAGATGCAAATGTGGACTCTTATTAGTGGTTGGACTCAAAATGGGTCTTCCTCTGTGATTTCATCTCCATAAGCTCTTTGGTAAACCAAGAAGAGTGAGAAGAGAGAGATCACTCCAGTGTAATTTGGTCAAACTCCTCAGCTTCTCCTTTATTTTAATGAATAATCGGTCTTAACTGCCCTCAGATTCTTGGAAAACTGTGCAGGTGCTTTCTGAAACTTCATTGGATCCAGTAGGCACCATGGGTTGACTGATCTGATAGATCACCCCTGTGAAAAGAGGTTGCACAGCAAAATTCCTAAACAAAGAGTGATCTGAGTGTTGTTCCTTTTTTGTTTTCCATGTTCAGAGTACTACAGTAGCAAACAGTGTGATCTCACTGAAAGTCACCCACAACAGTTCATTTCAGTCAACTTAAAATGTCAGCCTGTAGTTGTTTCACTTAATCTTTCATTGTGTTGAACATGCTCCTGCTTCATATGTTGCATTTCCCACTATAATTCTGTCTTTGTATCTTTGCATTTTCTTTTTCTACGTGGCACCATTAGTGACTAGGTGTCCTGAAGAATTTAATCAATCTGACATGAACACTATGGAAAATCCTTAGCTCTTTCTCAGTAGCATGTTGAGTGCCATCTGATCTCAGAGGCCCAGCACCAGCCTCTATATTGTCAGTCACCATAACTATCATCCAAACTACCCAAGTAGTTTTCTAGTAAAATACAGGAGTGGTTTACCATTGTCTTCTCTCATACAATATGAAATGGTGTCTTTGCTGTTGTTACTAAAGTGATTGTTCTCTTCCAGCATTTTCCTACCTTGCTACTGCCTAATACATGGGTCTGTTTGCTTTAGCTGGGATGCTCTTCACGCCTTGGTGATTGTGCTAGATGTATATACTCTGGGCATGGCCTTCTGATGTCCTTAATACTTTCTGAAAATAAATTTATTGTAGTGGTGCCTATCAGATATATTTGTGTAGATTTATATTCTAATGAGGATAACTTTTGTTGAAATAATACACTGTTGTATTCTTTTTCCATTACGTTTATGGACAATGCCTCTTCATTTTCTCCTACCCCAATTTGTTAGGATGGATTTTACCTGATCGTTGCCTGATCGTCAGAGAGACTTTTTAAAGCATTTTTTTAAAACGATCAGGCAACTCAGCTGGGATCATCAGAGAGACTTTTAAAGCATTTTTTTCTGCAACCTCTTCCAGGGAAGAGGTGGTTTTAAAAAATGCTTTGAAAAGGCTCTGACGATCCCAGCTGTGTTGCCTGATTGTCAGAGCCTTTTCAAAGCATTTTTTTGCATTTGCAGAAAAAATGCTTTGAAAAGGTAAAATTTAAAAAAGAATTGGCCACGCCCACCAACACATTACCCCCACAAGCAACGCCCACAAAATAAGCCACGCCCACAGAACTGGTAGTAAAAAAATTTAGAACCCTTCCCCCCCTCGGGTCAATGGTGTCCCGCTTTACCAATGTTAAAATCTGGTCACCTTAGATAAGATCCAACCACATGGCACCCCGCAGATAACCTTAACTAGCCAGGAAGGGAATGGGTTTAAAAAGCAGGTGGTTGATCTCACAGTTATAAGGACCCTGACCACTTCCTCGGGCCCAACAGGATCAAACTATTCCCAGATAACCAGGCAAGATTATGTCATCTCCTCTGGACATGTACAAAAATTGGCATCCAACCTGGAATGAATTTAAGCAGTTTTGTCTGACAGATGATATACAAATTCCTACACACAGCATTATAGGTTGACTTCCAAGGAGGATTGGACAAAATTACAATCAAGTAACTTTAATAAATTGGTGTGGCCTAAGCAAATGTTATTGATACAAAGCATTTCTTGAAAGGTATCTTTTTCCCCCAGTCAGATCATCCAGGTATTTAGTTTAGTGAAAATGGGACAGGAACAGACTTGTGATCTACACTTAGAATGGCTTGATATATTTTTGATGTTTGGATTGTGGGGAAACAGAAATAGGTGAAACAAGACGAAATTGAAGTTGAAACTGGGCTTCAAAAGGATGGTATCTTGCAAGTGTTAAAGCCATAGAGGACACAATTATGTACAAATGATGACCTTGTTATTGCTAAAAAGTATAAATTTTATTGAAATTTGAAACAGAAGATGAACAAGTGAAAGAGTAGATGATAAAATGGGCTAAAAACTGGGCTATACAAATATATGCAATATATTTTTATACAAATACAAATAGGTATACAAATTGAATAATGGGAAAACGTGAACAAAACAACTGAAATTCACATTATGTTATAAAGGTATTTCAAATTTATGTTGGAAATAGATGTAGGAAGAAATATCCTTCTGGGTTCTGCTCCAAGTGGGGAAAAAGACGCTAGAAACATGGAGACTGCTTGGAAAGATGGTGGACAGGATCACATGGCTTGAGTTCCTGAACAGAAAAGGACAGATACAGCGAATCCTCGGGTTTTTATGCTCTCTCTGGCTTTGCATTTCCTGAGGCCCCAAAAGAGAATCCTGATTGGGGGTGGGGGTCTTAACTAGCCTTGCTGGCTGATGGTCACATGTGCTTCCCAGGTCACATGTGGTGAATTTCGGTTGCTAGATGAGCCCCATTGTGTTGCAGATGAGTTTCAAAGATTGAAAGATTGAGTTTCTGCCTCTGGCCCATTGACAAAGGTGTGGGGTGGGGGGGAGGCAGGAAGCTGCTTTGTCTTTAAAACATGTTTCTCCATTTCTTATCCAGGGAAATATAATATTCTGCCTTTTTAATATTCCCTAAAATATTTCATTCTTCCAGGAAAGGGATGGGTGCTAACTTCCTACATAGGAATAACAAGAGAGGACTTTTTATCATGTTTGATGGACTTGTAAAATATTAAAAAATGGATTCAAATAGAAACATTAATTCAAATATTTTGAAGATTAATATACATCCTTTTTGGGACTAATAGACAGTTGGAAAAACTCATGGAACTTTGCTGTTATATGTAATAATAGCAGTAGGACAGTGGAAAGTTTTCACACAACCTGCAATGGGAGAATGAATGGTGAAGAAGATGGAATTGGATGAAAAGGCAGAACTGACAACTTTGACTACAGAAGAGACATTGATTAATTGTAATGCTGATTGGGAGCCCCATTTGGATTTTCTTCAGGAAATATAATTATGATATATAGATTTGATCATTAGAAAAAAATCATAGATCACAGAAAAATTGAATTTCCATTGTCAAGTTAGAATAAGAGGTTAATGTAAATGTATGCATATCTGTTATAAAAGAAAATCGGAAGTAATTTCTTTGTATTTTTCTTCCTGCATTTTTGGCTTTGCTCTTTCATTCTTTACCTTCCCCCCCCCCCCCTTTTTTTTTTCCTCAGGCCTGGCAATCCTATCAAGCCCTTGCAGCAGAGGTGGGCTGCTACCGGCTCGCACTGATTCTCTTAATTTTCTGAGCAGTTCAGAGAACCTTGTTGGAGGTTCTCTGAACTGCTCAGAGCATTTCTTGTTGGAAGAAATCTAATCCTGCAAGGAACACAGGAAGAAAAGATTCTAGTGTGCCTGTATTTCTAGCCTAATCCTTATCTTAATTGCCACCCCTGCTGCTTTAAGTGTTTTTAGAAACTGCCCAGACTTTCTGTCTGTAGCTGAGCTTCTCTGGAGTCTCTCCCCTCCCCCTCCCCCCCCCCCCCCCGAGATTTTTGTGGTACTTTTATTCCTGGGGCTCGAACAGCTATTTACAGAAGGGTTGGCATAGCCATAGAAGAAATGGCTGAGAGGCAGGATGCAAGCTTAGCATTCTGTCTGATTTTTTAATTGCCTTTCTGGGGGCATGTAATCTTTCCTTAAATCTGGATGATTACCTAAAGATATCTTGTGAGGTGAGTGAGACCAGCTGGTATCTTTAATGGATCTAAGGATTGCTTCTCCTGGGTGCTTTGTCAGTTCACTGAGCACAGGAGTCTCTTGTCTATGGGGATTCTTTGGTCATCCAAGTCATGGTTGTCCCAAAGGTGCTTTTTTCAAGAGGCAACTGGACTTCCTTGGTTTCCAGAAAGTCCAGTTGCCTCTTGAAAAAGCACCTTTGGGACAGGAGTCTCTTCAAAGTGGGCAAGGCACATGATTGCTCACTGATAATAAGTGGACCCTCCTTCCAATTTGTTTTAGTTTTCTCTCATGATAATATGGCATGGTAACATGGCACCAATTGTAGAAAGTTCGCACCCACCTCTCTCCTAGAATGAAGTAGTTTGAGAAATATTAAAAAGGAAGAATAAATTTTCAGCCCCCACCTTCCTTAATATCCCACAGAAGATGTCAACACTTAAGACAGTGGGTCTCAACCTTCCTAATGCCGTGACCCTTTAATACAGTTCCTCATGTTGTGGTGATCCCCAACCATAAAATTATTCCTAAAACCATTGAAAATATGTGTTTTCGGATTGTCTTAAGCGACCCCTGTGAAAGGGTAATTCGACCCCCAAAGGGGTCCCGACCCACAGGTTGAGAACCACTGACTTAAGAGATAAAGAGTTAGATAGCTATATTCATATGCAAAAATTCCCTGCAGCAAGGTCTGAACAAAGGCAGAATGGGATTAGCCCTCACTCAAGATGTTAATTTGTGTTTTTAGCTCAGCATTTTGTAGCCCAAATATGCCCACCCACTTTCTAGAGAGCTTAAATGACCACTCTGCTAAAGGGTTTCACTTTATGAGCAAGAGTAACTTGGCTGCTGATAATTATCCTTGTATTTTAACTATTTTAATTCCTCAATGTGCTCTGGCAACCTGCCTGATTTGTAACTCGGGGCTGCAGGTATTGCTGAGGAAAAGGAAGGTATTCAGACAGAATGGTTTAGGTTTCCATGACGGCTGTTACTCATTGATCTTCAGTGTGTATTCCCCCATTTCTAATCTAATGACTGGTATTTAGGACAGCTTTTTGCAAGCAAAGACGCTTTTTGTATTTTTGTACAGGTAATCCTTGATTTACAACAGTTCATTTAGTGACCATTCAAAGTTACAAGGGCACTGAAAAAAGTGACTTATGACCGATTTTAACACTTAAAACCGTTGCAGCATTCCCACGGTCATGAGAGGACGGGTGAGGCAAAGCACCCCTCAATGTAAGTGACATCGAGTTGACCACGCCCACCCAGCCATGCCCACCCAGCCAGTCATTAGGGCAGAGAACCGGTTGTTAAAAAATTTGCAGCCCACCACTGCCTTGCAGTGAACAAGTTGAAGTCTTTTAGATGGTAAGATGATTGTGCATTTTCTTATTCCCCTTAATATGGATTTTTAATGTCTCTCCAGTTCTGTTGCCACTTTTTGTAGAAGAAGGAAGTTGAGCCTTGAGTCAACAGAAGTTTTATTGATGAGGATAGCTGCAGTCCTTGTTTAAGTGTCAAGTATAATGATTCTAGCTTTGAGTTCTGAGGAAGAGGAGTTGGCAAACTAACTAACTGCTGAAGAACTTGAGCCACTTCGCTCCTGATACTGAGCCTGAAGGTACTGATCTGGCTCCCAATGAATTCATGCCACCACTATTGTATTGTCTTCCAACCACTTCCTACATAATAGACAACATCTATGCCTGTGTTGTGCTTGACAACAGCATAGGTCCACAGCTGAGTAACAAGTCAGGAGAAGGAACATTCTTTCTGGGCAGTACATCCATTATTTACACATTTCCTTTCCACTGTAGGGAAAGATAGTTTCAGAGATGTTTGAAGTCTTCCAAATCTTATTGTAAAGACCCAGAGACTCTCCAAAATATGCAGCTTAATTATAACTTTGTATGAATGAAAAGAAAAAGTATTTATTACAAGGAAAGTGATCTTATTAAAGGTATTTAATTTAGTTACATTGGATTTAAAATTACAAGACATTGAAACAAATGTAGTGATATTGCTGGAGAAAAGAGATATTGCAGGGCAGGAAGTATCCAAACAGTTTAATGTTTCAAATCAAACACTTCATATTAGAAATTGCCTTAAGGGTGAAAGTGGTTTGTATAATCTAAAATGTGTACCCGTAGATCTGAAATTGTAACATAGAGGCTCTCCATGTTTCTGAGAAATCCAAAGTTTTTATCTTTGAAGAATCATGATGATTCACATCTTCCTTATTTCAAACACTTCAGCTTCCTCCACCAGCATGCTAACTGGTTGCGCATGACTACATCCCTTAAGCTAAACAACTTTGAGTCATTTTCCCACGGTCCCCTGAATAAGCTATCAATGAACTGGCAATCCTTTCACATCAGTAAGCACCACTATGTTATTTTTGAACAAACTGAAAACGACTGATTATTCATAAGCATTCAAAATGACTGGGTTGATTAGTTAGATATTTGATAGCCTTCCACAAAACTTTCTATTGCCTCCATCTTCAGCAGAAAAGGTGATGCCTCAAAAATAAGCAGAACCAGGCACTGTAGCCATGTACCAAAAAATTCCAAATCTTACCAACCTGGAAGAGGGTGAATTCTACTCAAATGGAATACTTGAGTTAATATTGCTTGATTCCAAGCATTCAAGACATTACCAACCAACCCAATGAAGCCAACTCAATGAAGCTGCCATGTGACCCTTTCCCAGTTGGAAGAGTCCAGTTGTACACGAATATTGTACAATATTATTCTAATAAAAACATCCTTTCTCATCACTGCTGATTATCTGTTTAGACTTTCCTGCCAAATATATGTAGCCTAATATAGCTTTCTTAAAATAACTTGGATATTAAGTCAAAGTTAGGCAAAGAGTCTCTATAGTAGCAATTAAATCAGAACCCTGAAAGTAGTCAGCAGCAGTATGTAGGCCAATTGTGTATTTGCTCATGAGGTATGTGGATTGCTGTTTTTTAGTGTACAATTCTCTGGTCACAATATGCAGCCTCCCTGGTTTCTCATACTTCATTTAAATCCTAGGGGAATATAGCCTGAGGAAACTCACTGGGCTTCTTGAGGCTGGGAAATATGGGAAGGGGCTTTTAGAATGAAGGGGGGATGCTGACAGAGAATAACACAGCTATTACTATGCTCTGCCATGTACAACAGAATTTTGGAGAAGTGCTCATGACTTCAAGGTGCCAAATACTTCAAGGTGCCAAATACTGTTTGAATGATCTAGCTTTCATTGTATACCATAATTATATTATCACTGTCTGCAACCTTCCTATATTCCAGGTAAAGCTCAAGGGAAGACATCATAAGGTAGTTTTTCCCAATTAGTTTTTTCGTAGTGGTGGTATATTCAGCACTAATGAGAAATCTCATCTTTAGCAATTGATGGATAATTTTATGGGATAATTTCTTCTTACTTGAGAAATTTGGAAAAATTGCCCACTCGGTTTTTTGGAGACAGTCTCAAATTCAATGGAGAATGTCATAAAGTCCATTTATAACTAGCTATAGTTTCAAAGTCAAATGAATTACCAATTGTCCAACTCCAGAAAAATGTCCTTTACTGATCCTAAATATTTTCCTTTCCTGAATATCAGGCTCTGAAGATGACTTTACTGTAGCCATTCATATTCAACTGTATCAACTGTAGTAGAACAATAACAAATATACAGAAATATCTGGAGGCTCGTTAAGAACTGTAATCAGCATTTATTATTGGAAGATCTCACTTTCTCAATCGGTGTCCCCTTCATATATGGAATTCCAGAATTCTCACAATGATCGTCAAGAGAACTTGCAGATTGAGGAAGGCTGTTCTTAAAGATTTGGTAGACTGCTGTCCAAATGCATAACTCCTTGTTTATTATGCTTATTCTCCATCTACCAGATATGCTTGTAACAGATGTTACAACAAAATGATTCATGAATGCTTATGTGCCAGTATCTTCAACCAGCTAAAACACCATGGTAATGAGGATAAGAGAATTACTGCCCCTAAATTATTCTATGCATTTTACCACTGATTGAAGATTTGAATTTGGTTCTTCCTAGATGAGCATTCTAGCCATTATACCACAATTTACAATTTATAATAGTATTTATCGATTAGAAATTCAGCAATATGTCTGTTTTATGAAATGTGTAGGTTGATGCAACATGAATTTCAACAAAATATTTTTTCTGATAACTTATACATTTGTTAGCAAATATTAAATATGCTTGAGCTTTTATGAGACTTAGTAAAAAGATGAAATTTATTTTAAGTGGAATGTTGTAGATATATTTATTACTTTTCAGCTGGCCAGATTAGCATGATACAGAAAATAGTCCTAGAGCAATAATTCAAGTGATTTTTTAAAAAATTGTGAATAGATCCTTTCTCATTCTGATTCAGAAAGAAGAGAAATAATACTATAAATATATAATTTTAAGCATAAAATTTAAGCACATCAAAATATAATACATTGCCTAACTTTTTAAACTAATAAATTTTACAAATAAATAAATAAATAAAAGTAACAAAAAAGCCCTAAATGCCAGGAATTAGAATAACCCATAAACTTGAGCCAAAGTTCAATGACCAAGAAATATTTAAGATGCAGAAAGTTTTCCCAGTTCAGATTCTTCTAACTTCATGAAATATAAGTGTAAGGAAGTCCCTCCGTGTTGAAATATTTTGAGACTTGCATTTTACTTCTGAGACCCTCCTTGAACAGGTTGTTAAGATCATTTTGCTGTAGCTGGATCTTTTATTCAGATCCGTTATATCATCTGGTTATTTCTGCTTTCATCCACTATTTTAACAGTTAATGGGAGAAGACCATCATGCCCAGCCTCCTCTCACTGCAGAAATCCAATGCAAGCCTCTGAGACAGAGCAGCCCAATTTTAATACACCCAGTAAAAGGAACCAGACGCCTCCCTTCCTCTGCTGGAAGTCCAAATCCACTGAAACGGATTCTTCAGCTTTTCTTGATCTAAGGTCATTTCTTTCTGCCTTTCTTCTCAAACACATATAAACAGAGTACATGTTCTCGGACTCTTTTTCTGACAAAAGGAGAAAAAGGAGCCTGGTTTAGCTCAGCAGACTAAAAGCATAGTGATTAAAACCAGCTGTCTGCAATTACTGCAAGTTCGAATCTCACCAGGCTCAAGGTTGACTCAGCCTTCCATCCTTTCTAAGGTAGGTTAAATGAGAACCCAGATTGTGGGGGGCAATAAGCCGACTTTGTATAAATATACAAAAGTATGAAGGCTATTGCTTAACGCATTGTAAGCCGCCCTGAGTCTCCGGAGAAGGGCGGCATATAAATCTTTTTTTTTTAAATGTAGTTAGGTAGGGGTTAGCCTCTGTTTATAATAAAAAATAATCTCCTTTCTGTTATGATATAAAATCTGGTTCATAAATTATTGCTAAAGAGAGAAACACTTAGGAATACTCACAATCGCACAGTGAAAGATTCAACTTACAACAATACTGTTCTTACTATTCCTAACATTCTATCAGACTTTGCCTCCATATAATTTAAATACATTATTTTGTTTTCTGCACTCTTTAACAAAAAAGAACAAAATGTGACCTTTGTCTCTGTGTCTATCATTCAAATTGGATGACTGGATGAATAATATATTATTATATCTCCCCTCAGTTATCTTTTCTCAAGGTTAAGCATACCCAGCTCCTTCAATTTCTTTCATACTTTCTATTTATCTAATCATTCAGCTGCCTTTCTCTGAACTTGTTCCAATTTCTCCGAATCCTCCTAAAAGTGATTACTATTTGTAATTTACTTTAAATATGGCTTTTCACTGATAGACAAAATGCAGAGTTAAAATAAATGGGACCTAATGTTCTAGGTTAATCCCTATTGCCTGCTTCCCTTGTCAACAATCACTCTTTTTGGCCATGTTTTGCACCACATAGTGAGAAAATGTCTATGGCCACACGATAAACTGGCTGGGGCAGTGGGCACAGGTTACAGCTAACAAGCATGATTGCATAGTCTCGTTGAAGTATTCAATATCTGTCTGTATTCATTGCAGAAATAGTACTGAGAGATGTAGGTAGAATTTTCTTCAGCAGAATTTAGTAACACCCAGACTGATTTGTCTGCAATTTGAAGCACAGAAGAATTCCTAAGACTACTGAATAGTACTATGTTCAATTAAAACCTCTTTTTACTTCAATATATGAGATACAAGTATTAGCCATGCCTGGAAACCTCAATTGTTTAGATATATTAATTGAAGTTCCCAAGTCTGTCATTAACTTTGGCTCAGAACCAAAACATTGTATTAAGATAAATACTGTGGGCAAGCAACATGGAACAATGAATTACAACAGTCTCATTTAACAAAACTATAACTTAATGTTCTGAAGAAGATTAAGTAGATATACATGATCTTAAAAGGAGATTCTTAACAAAATATTCTTTTCTGGGTCTTTGGGAGATAATGTGTGGGAAGGACTCGGTTTTAAATTGTAGGCCAGTAGTGCAATATATTGCTTCATTTGACCCTGTTCTATACAGATATGATTCTGTTTTGCTTTAATATTCATATAGTTGTAAATAGGGAGTTGGGAAAAAGGTAACAGTTGGAAATGTGAATGTTCCTATCCTGTTATGCTGTAGACACACTACAGCATATTCCTATGGTACATTTATAGCTTGAATTTTGCTATATTATAGTTATCACCTTTGATTTGATGTTGTTTATTACCTTTTAAGTAAATGGCATACTAGGAACACAGCCCCATAATACTGTACTAGTATGCTTTGGATAACTGGATAACTTTGCAAATGACAGGCCTTTTTATAAATATCTCACTTTCCTGAGGTTGCCTTTTTCCCAGTGTCACAGCTAATTAACTTCTAAGGATAATGATGGGAACTATTTTCTTTCACCATCCAAAACATAGGCCCAAAAGCAATGATTGAGCTGAGGAAGCCCCCTGCAGCCCCCACAGATCGAAGCATACAAAACAATTGGAGTGTGTGCAGAAGGCATGACTAATGCTGGACAACCACCATTTGTCTGAGCTCTGAGGCTTGTGATGGGATCATTTACAATATCTAGTACAGGGAGGGAGAAAAAACTTCTCTTGATTTGTTTTTTTAAAAATAGCTAGTCTTCAAAGAAAAGGATGTTTTCTTAGGGCATTTAAGGCAGGCAATATTCTAATAATAATCTGTAATATATTATTTCCCATTTAAAAATGGGAAAGTACTGCTTTTAAATAATATTACAATGCTTACTGATGTGATGCATGGTTTGAAACAGAAGTGAAAAAAATCCCCAGGCTGCGAGGAGTTTCTGAAAAGCATTAGTTATAACTCCCAAAGTTGCCATCTGCTTGCATTTTTAATGTATCACAAGGAGAAAATTATTAAATTCATGGGGATTAATCATAATCACTGAATTTAATTAAATGCTAAATTTAAATCAAAACAATTGAATTGTTGTTATGACAATACCCATTTTGTCTGAGATCCAACAACTTTGGAGAGCGCAGTTCTTGGTGTCTTATCCAAAACTATATGTCATTCTCAGGCTAAACAAAGTTGGGTGTTCCTGGTTTAATAAAACTAGTGATATAAACTATGTGGCTTTCAATTTTTGTCAATGATAGTATATTTTCATATTGGCTATATACCTAAAAATATAGAAGCTCCATGGAATGACTATTTGGAGAAGAACCTCTATTAGAACCAGAACTGCACTTGTACCGACATTTTGATCTACATATTAACCTCCTTTAGAAACTTTAATAAGATAAAGATGGCTACCTTCTACCAAATCATGTCATTTATCAATTTACCTCAGTGTTGTCTACTCTAACCCAAAAGTAGCTTTTCAAAGTAGTGTCTTACCAACCCAAGGTAAAATGTTAATGATGGAATCTGGGAGATTTGTATACAAAGCAATTGAGTCCACATCAAATAGAGAGACAAAAGATGCAACTGAATTATACCACTTTAATCAGAGATTAGAGGAAATAATGACAGCTTTCTCCTTCTCTCCATATTGGTATACTTACCAACTGAAAGTGATGGCTAATTTTTTAGAGAGAGAGAAGATTCAAGCATTTCTAGACAAGCTGAAGCATTGTGATGAAATAAATAGGATGGTATTTAACATAGAGAAATGCAAAGTTGTGCAAGTGGGTAGAAAAAATAAAAATCATAAAACGGAGGGGCCATGACTGGGCAGTAGTACACTTGAAAAGGATCTGGATGTCTTTGTCAACCACAAATTAAACATAGGTCATTAATGTGAAACAACTGTTGATAAGACCAAAACTATCTCAGGGTGCATTAACGGGAAGCATGGGTTCTGAATCACAGGAAGATCCTTATTTGGAATATGGTGTCAAGATCTCCACATTACAGTTCAAAAAAGACAATGACAAATGGGAATACGTGAAAGTAGAGCTACCAAGATAATGAAGGGTCTGGAAACCAAGAGGACTGAATTAAGGAATTCAGCATGTTTTGACTACAAAAAAGACAATTAAGGGGAGATGTGATAGAAATCTTCAAATACCTGAAGAATTATCAAATAGAGGAAGCTAAACTAATTCTCTATTGCCCTGGAGAGGAGAACCAGAGCTAATGGGTTAAAACTACATGGAGGGTGACTCAAGCTAGATTTCAAAAGGACCTTCCTAACTACATGACATTTTAGTGGAATATGATGCTTCATGAAGGGAATAGTTTTTCTTCACAGGAAATCTCAAAGGCTTGCTCTATTAATGATGTTCTAAAGGATACAATAGTAGAATACTTGATGATCTTTTTGATTCTATGAGTCATACAGATTTGCAATGTCTAATTCTGTTTTGTTTCTTTATCATATCCTACCACATCAGTTTCAAAAAACAAAATGCAATCAATATAAAAAGTAAAAAATGATAAACAATAACCGCTAAAATACAATAGGCTAATATTAAAAATAAATTCAAAAGAAAACAGTCAATCAATTCTTTCGGAGAATTCGCTGTTTTCATAATTAGATAGAAATCTAGATTCAAATTCCAACTATGCCTGGGTTTTTCTTTTTATTTGTTTTTCATTTAACATACTGGTAACATGCTTTGATTTTTGAAGCTGCTTCTGAACATTTTTTCGGAATGATCTTTTCATGTTTCATAAATAATTTTGAATCAATTGTTTTTGTAATAGATGGAAAGATGAAGTTTACTGTTTTTTCTTTGGAACTTTTCTTCCAATTCTTTATTTTTAGATAATTATAATAGAATTCCTATAATCACAGAGTTAGCTTTTCACTGGTTTTAGTATAAAACTCCAAACACTAAATAGGATAGTAGTATCTTTAGTTCAAGACTCTCTGATTAGCTTTATCAATTATGATTTCATCCTAATATTTTAAAAATGCTGGTCAAGGTTGCTGACCAGAAACCAAAAAACAGTTTATTTGATGATACAATTAATATAGCCAGCTATTTCCTGACAAATCTTGTAAAAGGTGAATAATATAGGAATTGTTCTGATAATTCCTTAGAAAGGATAATAGTGAGGCCATTGATTTATTTCCTTTAACAATAGTTTTCACAGCTTCCTCAGAATATAAATACATTTATGATTCTTTCCAAGGATCATAAACTGAGCACTTTCAATAAAAAAATATTTTGAGATCTTTTCTAAAGCTAAAGATTTTTAAAAAGATATTGCCACTTCTGATTGTTTTTTGCTACTCAGTAACAACCAAATAAATCAAGTAGACTAGTCATTGTCTTTTTTTATCTGCTAGAGGCAAGCATCCATTTCATCAGAAAAAATATTTTTATAGAAAACAAAACAGAGTTAAGATGATGCAAATGAAATGAGTGGAGGACAAATATCATCCTCTGTATCCTAGAAACAGATTTTTTTTTTCAATCCAAGAATGCCTTTAGAACTTTAATTGCTCAAGTGGGTTAGACCGACTGACTGAGGTTTAAATTCAGAAGATAAAACAAAAGATCTCCAACACTTTGGAGCATATAAATACCGGTAATTATTAAAGAATTAAAATATTGTTTTACAACAATTGCTTTGGGGGGGGGGTTCTTGACAAATTTGATTTAGCTTTATTTACAATTACCGCATTAACACTGTCTTCCGAATCACAGTGCTAGCTATAGATAAGTGACATAAGCATATTACCTTAACTGTGCTGAGAAACTAAGCAAGGTTAGGCTGGGTTAGTATTTGGATGGAAGGCTATTGCCTACAACAAAGACTATAGGTTGACTGAAAAGTTTTTTTTTTAAAAAAATATAGTCTCAAAACAAAAAATATCAAGCCACTTCCTGAACTGAAATGAAGTGGCTTACTAGAAGCCACCATGGGTTTGTTAAAAGCAGATCATGCCAAACAAACATTATTGCCTTCTTTGATAAAGTGAGTAAAAGTGATTGGTCTCATTTGAGGCAATGATGAATCTGCATACAGACGGGAGGTTGAAAAACTAGCCTCGTGGTGCGACCAGAACAATCTGGAACTGAAGACACTCAAAACCATAGAAATGGTGGTAGACTTTAGGAGAAACCCTTCCATACCACCTCTTACAATACTAGACAACACAGTATCAACAGTAGACACCTTCAAATTCTAGGTTCTACCATATCTCAAGACCTAAAATGGACACCTAACTTCAAAAACGTCATCCAAAAAGCACAACAAAGAATGTTCTTTCTGCGCAAACTCAGAAAGCTCAAACTGCCTAAGGAGCTGCTGATACAGTTCTACAGGGGAATTATTGAGTCTGTCATCTGCATCTCTTTAATTGTCTGGTTTGGTTCTACAACCCAACAAGACAGACACAGACTTCAGAGGATAATCAGAACTGCAGAAAAACCAATTACTACCAACCTGCCTTCCATTGAGGATCTGTATACTGCACAAGTCAAAAAGAGAACTGTGAAAATATTTACAGACCCCTCGCATCCTGGACATAAACTGTTTCAACTCCTACCCTCAAAACAACGCTATAGAGCACTGCACACCAGAACAACTAGACACAAGAACAGTTTTTTCCCAAACGCCATCACCCTGCTAAACAAATAATTCCATCAACACTGTCAAACTATTCACTAAGTCTGCATTACTATTAATCTTCTCATTGTTCCTATCACCCATCTCCTCCCACTTATGACTGTGTGACTGTAACTTTGTTGCTTATATTCTTACAATTTATATTGATTGTTTCCTAGTATGATTTAATTGCTTATTTGAACCCTATGACTATCATTAAGTGTTGTACCTTGTGATTCTTAACAAATGTATCTTTTCTTTTATGTACACTGAGAGCATTTGCATCAAGGCAAATTCCTTGTGTGTCCAATCACACTTGGCCAACAAAGAATTCTAATTCTAATTCTAATAAATTAGTGGATCAAGGAATATAATGGATATAGTATACTTAGACTTCAGTAAGACATTTGATAAAGTAGACCATAACCTACTTCTTGGAAAGATAGAACAATATGGGGTAGACAGTACCATCACCAATTTGCAGCTGGGTGACCAGTCAAATTCTATTTGTAGTGCTCAATGGAACTAAATCTATATCGAGGGAAGCATTTGTAGGATGCCTCAATGTTCTGATTTAGGCCTAGCATCTCATAAGTGACATAGATGAAGAGATTGAAAGGGCACTCATCAAATTTGCAGATGACACCAAACTGGGAGATAATTGCTAACACTTTGGAAGGTAGACTAAAGATTCAGAAGAAACTTGACAGACTTGAGCATTGGGCCCTATCCAGCAAGATGCAGCTCAGTGCTGAGAAAAGTAAGTCCTGAACTTTGGTAGAAAAAACCAAATGCATAGGTACAGAATAGGAAGCACCTGGCTCAACAGTAGTTCCTGCAAGAGGAATCTAGGTGTCTTGTAGACTACCACTTAAGTATGAGTCTGTGCTACAGCTGCCAAAAAAGCCAACACACATCAACAGATGGATATCATCAAGTACAGTATATGAGAAATGTAATATAGAGGGATTCCACTCTATACTGCACTAGTAAGGCCACACTGGAATATTTGCTCCTAAGAAAATCATGTGCCTTTGTCTTTCAGATCACAAGAGTTGAGTCTGACTTAAATTAGTAGTATATTTGTAATACTTGTATTTAGTAGGCCAGGGAATTCTGGAAGTTAAGTCCACATATCTTCACGTGGCCAAAAAACACTGATCTAAACACTCCACAAAGAAAACAGTGTATAATAAAGTACAAACAATTATGAACAATGAAACAATACAATAATTACTTTAAAAAGTTCCCTAATCCCAGCACTACCTAATTTAACTGGTATTAGGGACTGGCAATGAAAATAAAAGTTGTTCCAGTGTCATAAAATCTTGGCAGGAAAAGTGTTTTAAGGGACTATTGAAATTTTGGGGAAAATTAGGCTACAAATGTCATTCAAGGGGGACTTAATCTAGAGAACAAGAGCTAAGTGGGAGAAGATTCTAAAAAAGTGAAATAAGCAGCAAAAAGGAACATAGATTGTACTGGAGTTATTCAAATAATTGGATGTTTCTGTATACACACCCATGACCATTAGGATCAGGAATTTAAATGCTCCCCAAGACTTAGCCAATATAGGATTAACAAAGAGACAAAGTACAGGTCTACTAGGAGAGGTCCAACGCCACACAGACCGTGTTGTTCTGGCCCTGAACCAGAGGACAGAAAACAAAGTCAGGACAGCTTGCCAATAAACTATTGCAACAGGCATTACCATGATGCTTACCATTTCAGTGGTAAGACACGAACAGGGCCCTGCAATTGCTGGGAGAGTCAAGCAAGATGAAATCAGTCTTATGGCACAGCCTGTGCAACTATCTGAGGCTCAGTGCCCTAGCTTTATTGGGCAATATCTTAAGATCCTATAGAATATTGCTTTTGGCTTCAGAAAATAACCTGAGCTACAACATGGTTTGTTTTATTATTACTTCATGAGATGTATATTCTGGCTTTTCATACTATTCCCTTTCCAACATTTCCCACAACCCAGAGAGAAAGTGAGGATGAGAAAGTTACTGCCCCAGTCACCCAGTCAGCTTCCACGGCTGAGGATGTATTTGAATCTAATTCTTGTTACTTTTAGTGCAACACCCTAATCATGGTCAACATGTTCTGTGATCCTCATCACTTTATAGCACAATTAATAAAGAAAGGTCAAAGAGATGGAATATTTTATATTTTTACTCTGTTCATTTACTTGCTAAAATCACAAATATTCAACTTACAGGATCACCATCCAGCTTCTTCTAATGTAAAAGCGTGATGCCACCATATCCTGTGTTTAAATTTAGCTAATCCCAATTCACATAGTCTGGCACATACAACACAGTTGCTCATGGTTAAGTGAACTATAATTTACTTAATTAAGTCAAATTCTTGGATTTGCACAAAATATGGAATTAGCTAACCACACAAAAATCTAGGTTAATGTTGGTTGGCTAGTTTAGAATTCATACAAATTCATTCATAGAATATGGAATGATTAGCAACAATTGGAAAGTTAAAAAAAGCCAATCCATAAGTCACCTCCCTCTGACTGAATTTTGCTTCTAGAGGAAAGTATGTCTGGGAAAAAAGTTCACACATTACAGAAGGCTTTGTCCATTTTTCCTTAGCCTTGGAAACTTTGCTTGTAATACTTTGGAAACTCCTAGCCTACAACAATCTTTGTGTGAAATCTCTCAGAAGAAAAGGCAAAAGTATTTAGGAAAAGAAGAAGCAAAATACTTTGGAAATACAGTAATTATTATTATTATTATTATTATTATTATTATTATTATTATTATTATTTTATTTTATACCGCCCTTCTCCCGAAGGACTCAGGGCGGTGTACAGCCTATTAAAAGCACAAGACAGACAACAATTAAAATAATTTAAAATTTTTAAATAATTTTGGCTCACTTTAAAACCCCAAAATTTAAAACACCCAATTAAAATTACTTTGATAGCCCAGCCTGACGGAACAACAGGGTCTTAAGGGCACAGCGAAACACCCGGAGGTCGGAGATCTTACGCATTTCCGGGGGCAGTTCATTCCACAGGGCTGGGGCTCCCACAGAGAAGGCCCTCCCCCTGGGTGTCGCCAGCCGACATAACTTGGCCGATGGCACCCTGAGGAGCCCCTCTCTGTGGGAGTGAACTGGCCGGTGGGAGGCTATTGGTAGCAGAAGGCGGTCTTGAAGGTACCCGGGTCCTATGCCATGGAGTGCTTTAAAGGTGGTGACCAACACCTTGAATCACACCCGGAAGACCACTGGGAGCCAGTGCAGCTCGCACAGGAGGGGTGTCATGCGGGCACATCGGGTTGTGCCCATAACCATCGGCGCGGCCGCATTCTGGACTAGTTGGAGCCTCCGAGTGCTCTTCAAGGGGAGCCCCATGTAGAGAGCATTACAATAGTCCAACCGGGAGGTGACAAGGGCGTGAGTGACTGTGCGCAGGGTATCCCGATCCAGAAAGGGCTGTAACTGGTGAATCAGGCGGACCTGATAAAAGGCCCCCCTGGCCACAGCCGTCATATACTCTTCTAAAGACAGCCGTGCATCCAGGAGGACACCCAGATTGCGAGCCCTCTCTGTAGGGGGCAGTGATTCACCCCCAATAGTCAGCGATAGCACCAGCTGACTATATCAGGATCCTGGGAGCCACAGCCACTCGGTCTGGGAAGTGTTGAGTAAGTTCATAGAGGCAAATTTCCAGGGGTAATTAGGGACCCTTCATAATTGTTTCATTTTTAACACAAGGTCCTTGAGGTGTCAAGAACTGTCTCAATTCGTAACTTTTTCCCAGAAGTAAATATAACAAGGCTACATTCACTTATTAAAAAATTGACTTGCAATATCTCTGAACTTCTTCCTTCTGTGAATCATTAACACCTACCCACATCTCAAGGGTGTTTTTGCTGGTAGCTTCAGACAAAAAGAACTTTGAAATTATGATGGAAAATAACTTTTCTGCTATAATATCAAAGAAAACACTTTGCTTCTGTTCTGTTTCCATAGTTCAAACAATCAATTTACACATTTTAATCTTATAAAGACATTTTGAATAGATGCAATAATATTGCCAAGTACCTTGACCACCAGGAGATACTATGCGATCCAATTCATCCTATTGGAATTCATTGGAGATGGGGGAGCCAGAAGATGTTCTATGGGACTGAAACCCATTACTCAAATTTAAACTCACAGACCTTTCACTTTGCAAAGCCACCCCCCCCCCCCCAACTATAACAGCAAATGGTATTGTGCATTAATAGCTTTCATTACAACAGACTTGGAGATAAGATGTCAATGTCCTCTAAAGGAAATTCCATATAGAGAATGTAATCTATAAGTCACAACTAACCAACTTTATGGGGTCTGGATGTTGCAGTTTACCCATCATTGTCATCAGTAATCAAATCATCCAAAGGGCAGCATTTGCTGACATTAATGTAAACCAACCAGTAGACTTCTTCAAATGTTTTGGTTATATGTCCAGGTAACATCCAGACAATGCTGAACTTTGCATAGTTATTTGTTCGTTCGTTCATTCATTCATTCATTCATTCATTTCATTTCATTTTTATGGCTACCCAGTCACCAAGTGATCCTAAGGGACTAACAAAGAATTTAAAAACATTAGAATACAAATAATAATCTATAAAACATTGCACTGGAGTAAATTTACATACAAAATACAGTGGGCTCCTATTGACCCTGAGGAAAGAATCAGATCATCAAGTCTTTCTTAAATGTATCTTACTCAGTCTGTATGAAGTGGTATGGCTTTATAAAACTGTCTCATTTCCAGTTATATGAACAATTCCATCACAGTGACAAATAGTCCATCTGCTTTGCTTAGTTGGAAGAAAAGACAAAAATGTCTTGAATTTTCTGCCAAAAAAATAAATAAATAAAAACCACACAGGAACATTTTGAGAGTATCCAAACTTTCAGGTATCCCTCTGTAATCAAGATAAAGCATTTGCTGCCCTCAAGTGGCCCCAAGTTTGTTTTCTACCTTAGACATGCATACGGCAATGCATAATTGTGTAAAACCAAGCCTAAAATTCAGCAAACATTACAGATTACTTAGTAGTTCAAATTCTATAGAAGAAGATTTGAACTGAATTCAGAGACATGTATCCACGTATATTATTGCGGGGTTATTTTAACATTTCTTTCTAGAAAATAAAAGTACCTAAACATCAAGACTTCTTAATAGTAAAAAGGCAGGTTGTGCATACTTTCAAAAGTAATTTAGTATTGGTACTCTGGAACATACAACAGAATGAGCAGAACAACTACTTAGAATCACTTTGCCTCATGCTTGAAAAAAAAATGTGGCTACTTTAATGAGAATTCATTCAAAGTGGTTTTATAAATGAAATGTCCAATTTCTATACTTCTGGGGGGGAATCATATATTTTAACTCACAAAAACACTTTCTGTAATGTGCTATTTTGTTTCTGAACATGTAGCAATTACTTTTGCCAAAATAACTTGTTTCCTTGTACTTTATTCTAGGCTGACAAGGAGAAAAAAAAGAAATAAAAGTGGCGAGTCAGAGTAAAGAGTCCCAGAAAGATCAATAGTTTAGCTTCCCTCCTTTCTCAGGCAGGAAGATAATATTAAAAAGCTTTATGCATCTCACTAAAAATAATTGCTATTCCTATTGTCATCTATTATTGTGTTCTTTGTTTTCTTCTTTCAGCGTGGCTATGGAGTGATAGAATTATCTTTTGTTTAAGATTTGCAGTTTAGTATGTTGAATTCTTAAACTAGTTATTCTAAAACTGTGATTAGTTAAAACAAATTTATGTTTGAACTATGTTTTCCCACTAACCATGGAATTTGTTGACTTGATTGCCTTTTTAAAAAAAATCTCACTCTGTGGATGAAAGAGTGCCATAAGGCAGTGGGTCCTATTACTATAGATTTCACCCATTCTGGAGAACCCCAAATGCTATAATTCTATAAAGAGAAAAGTAGAGTCCACTAACAGAATTCTCAGCACTGAACTATAGTTTGTGTCTAGTTTCTACAGTTTCCAGGATTCTCTGGGTAAAGCCATGACATATATAAAGCTATAACAGATCAATACAGTTTAATATCCAACAAAAGGCTTAAGATGAGGGCATTTATGCCTATTTTTATTAAGTTATAAAGTTCAAAACTGTAAAGTTTAAAAAATAAGCCAGACAACTTCTATTTGTCTTTTTGAGTTTTTGACTCTGAAGCTTAAATTTTGTTTTAAAGTGGCTGCTACAGAGACGATTTGTCACTCAGATCATCAGAGGAGGCCCTATGGCAAAAGCTAATTGTCTTGGGAGTCTTTTCAGTGGTTTTATCCGGTGCACGCTGGAATGCCTCTTCCCTTAAAGTTTTGAGATGCCTCTTGCTACAGCTGATCTTTTCACTCTAGCCCTCTCTGTATTAATGCTTAATATTATTTCTGCCTTGTTTGCTATTCCTTCATCTTTCAGAGTTTGTAAATGAATATATAATAATTTCATTGTATATAACTTTAAAGGAGATATTAAATAAGTATTATAAAATATAACATACAATTTCATTTATAGAACACACAACTTATTACAACCTTTATAGTAGACAGAATCCATATTTACAAAAACCAACCAAATAAGAAAGTATCCATCATCCAAGCTAGTCTCTCAAGCTGCCAAGATGCAACATCCATCATGTCTTGAGTTTAATTTCAAAAATCCAATACTTCTGATGTAAGGAGTCTTCATGGATTTAATAATCTCATTGGGTACCACGTTTAAATTTCCTTCCTCATTCTTGGTTTGACACATACTCCTTTTACTACAACTCCTCTATGCATTGCAAATTGATTTCATCACAACGAATGATGGGAATGGGACGGGGTGGTATTCATTTACTTTCCCTACCAGTTCGCAAATATGTGTGCGCACACACCATCTTCCGTGCATGCGCAAGGCCTTCTACACATGTGCAGAGCCTCAAAAATGTGGAAAAAATGGGACATCATGACGTCCGCATAGGTGGGCAGTCGCCCCTATCGGTTCACCCGAACCGGACAGAACCAGCTTAATACCACCACTGGAATGGGAACAAGGAAAAAGCATGAACATTAGTTATGCTAGGAAAAATACACCCAAGACTTAGTATCCAAAAATAAAACAATTCCAACACACAATGCATTAAAAATTATTTTCACAATTACATTTTAATATTGGTCTTCTTTTAAAATTACATACAGAACATCATCCTACAATTGCTCAGAGAAACCCGGAAGACTAGAAAGACTTATGAATAAAATTTGCCTTACAAAAGATGCCATTTGCTTTAAAAGGAAAATTGCCTGCAATGTGATTGCCATCTAAAATTCACACTAATTGCAGCATATATCCAATCCAAGGGTCTTGCACTAAAGTGTTAGTGCAAGTAAAGGCAGTAAAGTCTTACATTACTGACTATGGTTTGAGTGTTGCATGCATATGAGATCAGTTCCAACACTGGTAAAGGAAATTAAGTTTTATCAGATTAGATTTCTGCTCGTATTTTTCAATTTATAAAATAGCAATTTTATAATTTATCCACATTCATAGGCAAACAATAGCAGCTACCCTACCCCTAAATGGGAGGTCACAAGCTTTCTTTCTTCGAGAAAGCTAAAATCAGTTTAGACTTGTTTTCTCCATTTCCAGTGTCATTTCAAAAAAACTACATTTGAGCATTTGCCTTGCAGCAATTTACATCAAAAGCAAAAGGATATGTGTAAACTTTGTGTCTATTGTCTCTATGTTACATCCATGTAATCTACCAACTTCATTGAGGAATAATAGAAGATCATCCCATTCAATGACCATGTCTGGCAGAGGATGCTTCTGTCAGATATATACTGATGGTCGTGCTCATTCAGTCTATGCGGAAGT